>VMDO01005540.1:0-110520 GCA_007922755.1 Pedetes capensis | reverse complement strand
AATACTATATAGTAAAAGATAGAGAAGACCTGGATGGGAAACTTAGATAGGAAGGGGGGAGGGGGGAAACATAGAGGAGGGTAAGGGGTAACCTATATGAATAATGCTTATCAAATTGCATATATGAAAATTGTCACAACGAAAAGCATGTCAAAATGAATCACACTATGATGTACATTAAAAATTTCTAATAAAAAAATAAATAAATAAATAAATAAATAAAAACCCTATGAGGGTCGCTATGAGTCGGATACCGACTTGACGGCACCTAACAACAACAACAGGTTTTAAAAAGATTTTAAAAGCAACTTGATCTGCGCCATACCCTGGCCCACCGCATGCCAAGAGTGATGCTTCAGGAGGCTAAAACTCACTCCACCTAAGGTTGACTGTGGTGTCCCAACGGAAGTAGCCCTGTAGAATCTGCACATAATTACCTAGGGAAGTTCTTCCACCAAAGTATCTTTGTGGTGACTTAAAACACATCTTCAGGACACACACTGTGCAGTCTAATTCCCACCAAGAACTATGGAGATTTGAGAGCACAAAAGCACTGCAGAATTTCCAAAGGACTAGCAGCAGGAGCAGGATTGGCATTGGGTCCCAACTGGCTTTCTCATGACCAAGCACTGTAAAAAATCTTGAAAAAGTTCAGGTATAGCTCCTTTGCCTGATTGTTGTTGTTGTTGGGTGCCCTCGAGTCAGTGTCTGACTCATAGTGACCCTATGTACCACAGGCAAAACAGTATTGTTAGTGCTTCTCTGCTATTCATAGGGTTTTCAATGGCTGTTTGATTTTTGGGAGTGGGCTGCTGGGTCCTTCTCCCAAGCCTACAGCACCTGGTGTTCCCAGGTTGTCTCCCATCCAAGGACTAACCAGGCCCGACCCTGCTTAGCCTCCAAGGTCTGACAGGATCAGACGTCACAGAGGTACGGCTGCCTGATTAGAGTATCTGTAGTCTACATTACCATGACAGAAGCAGTGTTCTGTGCAATCTCTATGGTGATAGCTACCAATATTAGAGTCGTCCCCTTTTCAAAGAGTTTCAATTCTCCTTCTTCTCCTATCAAAGTGCCAAGCAATGTCCAGAGCATCCAGCTGTCACTGCACTATTTCTCTCTTTCTCCTGTGGTGGGATTCCTGGGAAGAATTCTGGGTCCAGGGTTAGGTCAGCTCATGCAAAGCCAGGGAACGATTACTCCATGGGAGTAACGTCTGTGAGCAATGTCTGGATCTTAAATGACCCCAAAAAGCTCATGTGTTGAAGACTTGATCCCCAGCTAATGGGCTATTGGGAGGTGGTGGAACCTTTAGGGGGTGGGGCCTCATAAAAGGAAGTGAGGTCATTGGGTTAAAAGGTCTATTGGGACTTTAACTCCCTGCCTTCCAGCCCCCAGGATATGAGTAACTTTTCTCCACCACTTGCTCCCACCATGATGGTCTGCTCCACAACCAGCCCAAAGCAACAATGCCAAGCGATCACAGACTGACTGACAGCTCTGAAACTATGGACCAGAATAAACCTTTCCTCCTTTACGTGGAATGATGCCAGGCATTTTGTCACAGAAATCTGACTAACACACAAGGCTGGGCAACCACAGGAGTGAGGAGGGATAAGAGGGAAGGACATGAGTTCTACTTTTCTTATTTGTCCAGGAATAAATTATGAGCCCCTGGCCATAGACAATCACTTCTCGTACTTTATTTGAGAGATGTTTGACATACCTGTCAAAAACTGCAAGCAGGACCCGGCCACGCTGGCGCTCGCCTGTCATCCCAGCGGCTTGGGAGGCGGAGGCAGGAGGATGGCAAGTTTGAGACCAGACGCAGTCTGTGTAGCTTAGCGAGACCCTGTCTCAAAAGTAAAAAAATGGGCTGAGGGGTGCAGCTCAGTGGTCCAGCACTTGCAAAGCCCTGGGTTCAACCCCCAGTACCAAAAAAAAAAAAAAAAAAAAAAATTGCAAGCAGGGTGATACCGTTCAGTGGAAGCATACTTGCCTAGCATGTGTGAGGCCCTGGGCTCAAAACCCAGTACCACAAAACCAAAATTAACCAAAACAAGACAAAACGCCATTTTCACTGCACATGGCGGTACAGGGCTGTGATCCCAGCACTGAGAGACCTGAGGCAGGAGGATCACTAGTTTAAGGTCTACCTAGGCTACGAAGTGAGACCTTATCTCAAAAGAGAGATGGGAGCCGGGCGCGGTGGCGCACGCCTGTAAGCCCAGTGGCTCGGGAGGCGGAGGCAGGAGGATCGCAATTTCAAGACCAGAGGCAGTCTGCATAACTTAGTGAGACCCTGTCTCAAAAAGTAAAAAATGCGCTGAGTTTGCAGCTCAGGGGTCCAGCACTTGCAGAGCATGCAGGCATGAGGCCCTGGGTTCAACACCCAGTACAGCAAAAGAGAGAGAGAGAGAGAGAGAGAGAGAGAGAGAGAGAGAGGGAGACAGAGATGGGGGCCACGAGAGAGAGAATTGCAAGCAGACACAGTTTCGAAATGAAGAGATTTTAGCAAGAAAATCAAGATGCTGTGTATTCTTTCTGATATGCAACTAATCTTCAGGAGGGGCCACCCAGATGTTGGCATATCTTGTGCAAAAATAAATAAATAAATACAGTCAGCGAATTGCCACTTTTTTTGAGAAATTCAATAGTGATGATCCGAAAACACCAGGAGTCTTACAAAGTATAAATATCTTTCAAGGCATTCCCATAGCAGGCTCCCAGCAAGCCATTTATATAACTCCAAAAGTGGCTAACGGGTATGGAGTGCTCACTACATTCTAAGCACTGCCCTTATGTCCTCCAGCACATTGTCTTATTTAATCTCCCAACAACTCTATGAAGTGTGTAGATTTATTAAACATATTTTGCCATTAGGGAAACAGAGACTTTCAAGGTCTCCAAGGCAGGATCTAACTACGTACTCCCTGATGCCAAAATGGATTTGCTAAATGCTCATTATGAGGCTTGTCAGGTCTTTTTTGACTTATTTTCCAAACTTAGAACAAGTGCCATGATTAACCACGTGATGGTAATTAAGGAAACTTTTAATCCTCAGCCCTGTTTTCTTCTCTTCTGTGTTCTTTCCATGAGAAATGTGATGTTTCCTGAGGATTATAACTATGTTAAACCTGAATCCCAGCCTAGACAACAACCAAGACCTCAAGGCATTTGTATCTATTTTCCCACAGGATGCCTCATATTGATGTATACAGACACCTCAAAATCAATGTGTCCAACAAAAATGAATGAATTACTTAGGGATAAATCTAATAAGGTATGTTCATGATCTGCATTCAAAAGACTACAAATCCCTAATACGAGAAATCAAAAATGTCTAAGTAAATGAAGAGCTATACCATGTTCATGGTTTGGAAGATTCAATATTATTAAGATGTCAATTTTCCCCAATTTGATTTATAAAATCAGTGCAATACCAATCAAAATCCCAGCAAAATTTTTTTGTAAATAGTGACAAACTGATTCTAAAATTCACTTGGGACTGGGAGTATAACTAAATAGTAAAGCACTTGGCTAGCATACACAAAAGCCCGGGTTTAATCCCTAATGCCAACAAGAATTTTTTTTTTTATGGTCCTGGGAGGCTGAATCCAACGCCTTGCACATACTTTGCAAGTGCAGCACTGAGCTGCACCCCAAGCCCCTTTTTTATTTTTTATCTTGGGACAGGATCTTGGCTAAGTTGTACAGGCTGCCCTTGACCTTGAACTTGTGATCCTCCTGCCTCCACTTCCTGAGTTGCTGGAATTACAGGCATGCACCATGACACCTGGCCTTAGGAAAATATTTTTTTGTAGTTCGTAAAGAAAGACAAAATATTTCTGATAAAAAAAAAAGAATAAAATTGAAGATCCTCACAGTTGAAGGTATCACATTACCCTATTTCAAGACAATAAAGTTACATTAATCAAGACAGGTTAGTATTGACAAAAAGACTCCAATGGAACAGAATAGAAAGGTCACAAATAGAACCACAGAAATATAGTCAACTGCTTTTTAACAAAGGTTCCATGGAATAATGACCTTTTCAATAAATGGAACAATTTTTTGACATCCAAATGCAAAATCAACATGTTCAAATTTAAATTCCACCTCTTCCTCTTCAAATCTTCTCTTCAAATATTCCTGTATCATAGTGAATGATCTTATCATCCACATTTGCCCATGCAAACCATGAATCATCTTTTACTCGCTTTCTCCCTTTCTGACACAGAGTTCAATCAGTCTTACTGTGTGGAAACACATAGCCAATCCTCCCCACCACCACCCCTATTGCCATGGGTCTAGTTTGGAGATTCTTTCCCTTGAGCTTTCATTCCTTCTCCAATTCACCCAAAATACCTTCTAAGGAGAAGCATTGCTAGAAGTATCAGAAGGAGCCGTTGTTTGCCTCAGCACCATTTACAAAGTGATGTCTTTTCAATATTCTTTAAAAGAATGCAGGCATGATGGCTTTATGATTATGATGAAAACATGTTGTCACATTTATCAGGTCACAAGAGGATCCACAATTGCATATCAAGGACAGGCAAAAGGGGAGACCTATTTATTCTGCCAGCTGCCTTTGACCAAAGTGCAAACTCCCTACTTGTCTGGCCCTCTGGCCCTCATCCTTGGCTGTCTCCCCTCTTGTTAGGATCTGCCTGGGCCTTTGCACAGAGTTATCTTTCCAAAAAGCAAATCTGATCATGGAATTCTAAAGCTTAAAGTCCTTCAGTGGCTCTCCAGCACTTTCTCCATTAAACATAAGCCCTTTTGCACAATACCCAAGAGCCCTACTTGTTCTGGCCCAAGGAGCCCTATCTAGTTTTCTCTCTCAGCACTTTCCACCCGCATATTTTCTACTCCAATTATTCTAAATAATTGGGCCTCTGAGAATTTGCCAAGCTCTCTAATTCCTTAATGCCTTGCATATGCACCTCCTGCCTGCAATTCTCTTTTCTTCGTTCACCTGTTAAATGTCTACTGCTCTTTCCAGACCTAAGCGAAGGTCTATGAGTAGGTAGTATTACATTCTAGAGGGAGCAAGAGTTTTAGACACCTGGGTTCTAACCTAGATTTATTTGTTTGTTGTTTGTGGTTTGTTTTATTCCACGTCCCAGCTGCTTGTCCCAAGGGGGATTACATATCTCCTGTGAGTCTCAGGCCCTCTTTTAAGTGGAGGCAATATTATCTGAATCACATATGGAAACCACTTGGGAAGGGAGTTTGTGGCAATGATGAAAATGTTCCAGCTGGGTAGATTTGCTTCTTCACCCAGGATTTGTATTGTTATATCCTTGGCTCCTTCCCTTCCAGGCAAATTGTACTGGCTTCTGCCAACCTCCCCCTCCATAAATATAACTATTATATTTAGGACTTGCCTGTTGTGTAACCACTATTGTTGTAGTTGTCATGTCGCTTATTATTGAATCATTATTACCTTATTCCTCACCTCCTGTTCCCCCCTTCATCTAAGTTAGGGCTTCTTACTCCATATCCCCATAGTAGTTTATATGTACCATTATTATATTTTTTTCATCATACTCTAGTCATGAGTCAAATATCTGTCTTTCCAGTTGACTGTTAACTCCCTGAGGACAGGGCACATTCACGTATATTTGAAGCCTTACACTGACTTTGGCATGGAATAGACAATCACTATATTTTTAGTAACTAGATGACTAAGTGGAAAAGACACATTTTACTGGTTAGGATAGTAGAAGAAATATTGTTTTATTGATTCTTAACAGGTACTGAGCTGCTAGAAAGCTAATGTTGGAAAAGAAAAAAATTATCAAAAGACACCAGTTTGTTGGTTCTTAAAAGGACTGGATTTGCTCAGAAAGCAACTGGCATTTGGCTAGTGATTTTGTGAGACTGATTGAATTTAGGTCTTTATGTGTTTGTGTGTTCATAAATCCACTTATCTAAAATATATGACTAAAAAATTAAAAATGAAATGTTTTGATAAATCTAATAAAGCTTCAGACTACCAAATATCTATAGAAGTCTGAAAAAATATATATCTTCATAGAATATCAACTATATTTGATACCTGGAATTCTAGTTTTAGTGATTATGTGAGTTTATTCTCTACAGAAAAGTTGGGGGGAGGAAAGTATGCATTCTACTACATTTTTTGCCAAATTTGCATTCATCTTTCTGTCTCTATCTGTCCTTATTTCCACTAACTTACAGCACCTCTTATAAGTATGTAATTTAACTGAGGAATCTTGTCCCCTGTAGTTCTAGAATGTCTCTCTTTATATCTCATTCTCTATATATACAGTGCCTGCAGCCATAGCCCTGTGGTATCCGATCCCGTCAGATCTTGGAAGCTAAGCAGGGTTGGACCTGGTTAGCACCTGGATGGGAGACCGCCTGGGAACACCAGAAGCTGTAGGCTTGGGAACAGGACCTGGCAACCCCCTCCCAAAAATCAATCTGCCATTAAAAACCCTATACACAGCACAGAAGCACTGACAATAGTGTTTCCCCTGTTGTACAGAGGGTCACTATGAATTGGATACCAACTCAACGACACCTAACAACAACAACAATATATACAGTATATATACAAACATAGATTTTTTTTTTTTGCTAAACACTTTGCAAGTTACAAACATCCTGATACTAAACCTCTAAATATCTCAGTATATATCTCCAAATGATGAGAACATTTCCTGTGTAAGAACAATATCAGTATAATTCATAAGAAACTTAATAATATCTAAAATTCAGTTTACATTCAAGGTTATCCAGCTGTCTATAAAATACCTTTTTATTGCTGTCCATGATTCTAATCAGGGTTTAAGCATTTTCTTTTCTCTTTGCTTTTGAAGGAAGGAGACTCAACTTCCTGAATTAAAGTAGGAGATGAAATTTAGACCACCTTATTGAGATCCATGCCTGCAGCGGTACCACCACGGCATCCGATCCCGTCAGATCTTGGAAGCTAAGCAGAGCAGGGTCTGGCCTGGTTAGCACTTAGATGGGAGACCACCTGGGAACATCAGGTACTGTACACTTGGGAGAAGGACCTGGCAACCCATTCCCAAAAATCAGCCATTGAAAACCCTTTGAACAGCAGAGAAGCACTACAATAGTGTTTTGTCTGTTGTACCTAGGGTTGCTATGAGTCAACACCGACTTGACGGTTGTTGACAACAACAACAACAACAACAATTAAGATTCATCCTAGACATGGTTCATAGGGGCCTCAGCACATTGGAGATATTTATGATGTGTCAATCAGGGGAGAGTGCTGAGTTCCCTAACAGCCAGAATGAGCAGATATTTAGGGCACCAGTATAGCAGGAACATAATTTTTAAAAAAGATTTTGAAAAGATTCAAAAGGAAGAAGGAAGCAAAAAAAAAAAAAAAAAAAAAAAAAAAAAAAAAAAAAAAAAAAAAAAAAAAAAAAAAAAAAAAAAAAAAAAAAAAAAAAAAAAAAAAAAAAAAAAAAAAAAAAAAAAAAAAAAAAAAAAAAAAAAGAGGAAGAGAAAGAGTAAGGATGAAAAAGAAAAAACAGCACAAAAATACTCACTAAAAGGAAAATTAAAAGTTATTGGACATAGCACCCTGGCATTGGTTCCCACCTGATCTTGGAAGATGAGCAGGATTGGGCTGGTTAGTCCTTGGATGGGAGACCGCCTAGGAGCACCAGGTGCTGCAGGCTAGGGAGAAGGACATGGCAGCCTACTCCCCCAAAAATCTGCCATTGTAAACGCTATGAATAGCAGAGAAACACTGACAATAGTACCAGGCATAGCACAGTGTTGGAGAGTGTTTCATTCTTTTGTACATAGGGTCACTATGAGTCAGACCCAACTTAACGGCACCTAACAACCACCATCTTACAAATTACCATTACTGTAGTATTATTATATCAAGAGCTGAAGGTGGGGTGGGACAACCTGATTTTTTAAGTGGTTAAGATTTCTGAGGGTATGTGTAGGCCCAACTGGCTATACAGGGAAGTTGGGAAGGAAGGATCACAGGGAAGACAGTTCAGCATAATTTGGGCATCTGAACCAACCAGGGACAACCAGTGAAATTGGATGGGTCTCTTTGCTGGGACTGTGATGAGTTATGTGTTCTTTGAGGGCAATAAAGGGAAGGTGCTATCAAGCAAAACTGTGTCTAGATTGAAATGTACGCTCTAAGAAAGGGAAAATAACTATGATTTCTTCTATAACAGGATGGGTGGTGGATTATCTCCTAGTCCATTCAGGGTGATCGCAACCCATTTAACACCCTGGTGTCAAACATTATTCTAGTTCTATGATTACAGAGGGACTGGGATTTAGCTGTTGGTAGAGTGCCACTCTGTAGTCTCTGAGGTCCCAGGCTCAATTCCCAGCATAGCAAAAATGGAAGAAGGATGTGGTAATCTACTCCCAAGGCAATCCCGAAACAGTCAGCCATTGAAAACCCTATGAGGGTCGCCATGAGCCGGACACAACTTACACTGACTTTGGCATGGAATAGACAATCACTATATTTTTAGTAACTAGATGACTAAGTGGAAAAGACACATTTTATAGCACCTAACAGCAACAACGTGATTACAGAAAATTTCTTCACATGAATATTTGTGATAGCTTTGTTCTACATAGATCCAAAATAAATGACTGCTTTACACTCTACTCAACCCACTAGCTTTTGTAATTTTATCTCTCCCCTAAATGTTATACTTCCTTACTTTAATTAATTAATTTTTTTTTGGCAGAATTGAGAGGTGGGTTGAACACAGGACTTCATGCATGTTAGGCAAGTGCTCTACAATTGAGCTGCACCTCCAGCCCTTTTAAATTTTTTTTCTTTAAGACAGGGTCTCATTAAATTGCATAGGCTGCCTCTGGCCTTGAACCTGTGATCCTCCTGCCTCTGCCTCCCAAGTCATCAGGATTACAGGTGTGCCAAGCCATGCTGCTGTGCTTCCTTATTTCATATAAAAGATGAACGTATCCTCAACTCTACTCTTAAATGTGTAGATAGACAACCAATTCATAAAACATAAAATGCATAAAGGATCTTTTTGTTGGTTTTTTTTGAGATAGGGTCTCACCGTGTAGTCCAGGCTGGCCTGGAACTCGCTATGTTAACCAGGCTGGCTTTGAACTGACATGGATCCTCCTGCCTCAGCCTCCCAGTGCTGAGATTGCAGGTATGCATCACACATTCTTAAATCACAGTATCAGACTAATATGTCCTGTACTTACTTGTAACTATGTAGTTAAATTGGGAAGTGTTGTCCCTTGTGATTCCAGAAGCACTTTTAAAGTAATGGAAATTACAGAGCACTCTGGAGAGAATTATGAGAATATTAATTAAAATCAACTTGCCCTAGTTTTCACAGTTGCTCTAGAATTAAGAAGGATGGTAAGTTTGACAAATTTGACATATTTTCAAAATATGACTGCTTTGCTGTGGTTTTAAACAAAGTCTTATTGCATCTTCAGAAGAGATGAGTTTTCACCTCAAAATTACATAATCATTTATACTTAGGATACACGAGGGACTCAGCTGCATTAATGAAATGTGAAAGAAATCAAGCAGTTTCTGATAGTGAGAAATCTGCAGCATTTCATCTCCCAAGACATGGCCCATTCATAGTTTTCCTTTGATATGCACACACAGATTAACACTGACAAGAATTAAGCACACAATTTAAAGGAGAAAATTGCACCATTGTGAATCTATCTCCCAAATGATTAATAAACATCAAAAACTACATTTAAATAGAAACCTAACTTAAAATACCAGGGGTTGAGAAATTAGGCTCCAATTAAGCTGTCAGGCTGTGAGACAAACGGAAGGAGACTCAAAAGTTTAACTTCTTACAGAGTAAGCACTTTAGCTGTTGAATCCAATCAATTATTTACCTACAAACGGGGCAGCCAGAATTCTCTCTGCAATTTTGTTTTCTTTTTTACAGTACTGGGGGTTGAACCCAGGGCCTCGTGCTTACATGCTTTGCAAGTGCTGGACCACTGAGCTGCACCCCCAGTCCATTTTTTTTAACTCTTTTTTGAGACAGGGTCTCGCTAAGTTATGCAGACTGCCTCAGGTCTCCAACTTATGATCCTCCTGCCTCCGCCTCCCCAGCCACTGGGATTACAGGTGTGCGCCACCATGCCTGGCTCCTCTCTGCAATTTTGTTCCCAGCTATCAGCCCATTTTCATTTTGAAAATATAATTGAACATCTTTTTTTATAATTGTCCCAAAGTTGTGTTAATATTCTTGTCACCAAATGCCTTTCCTAACCCTTCATTTCCATCTTTGAGTCCATTCATCTTTCCCAAGCTTGGATTTGGTCAGCCCTCCTACTTCTCAGGACTAAAACACACACACACACACACACACACACACACACACACACACACACACACACACGGGGAGGGGAATAGAATTATCCCTTCTGCTCAATTTTTTCTTCATGGTTTTCTCTCTTGATTAGAGTAGAAGCCCAACTTTTAAAGAGCTCTTCTCTAAACCAGGTTCCTTAAATAACTGTGAGTCCCACTGAATTCTGGATGAGAGTAGATAGGAAAATCAAGAATCCAACATTTTAGGTACATGGAATTCTTGACTTACCATTTCACCTCTAGAAATTGGTCATAAGTAAATAAGAGTTAACTGCAACACTGCTTACAATAACACAAAAGCACTGCTAATCCAAATATTCAGTGATAAAGGGTTTAATTAAATAAATTATACCAAAGCAATTCAAATACTGCAACTATCAAGACCACATTGTAAAGACTATTTAATAATAAAGCCTATGTTCACATTATTTTTAGTGAGAAAATAGTAAGACTCCAAACCTGGATTTACAATGATATCCCAATTTTTTCTAAAGGCATAGGGCTGGAGTATAGCTCAGTGACAAAACACTTGCCTAGCATGTGTGAGGTCTTGGATTTGACCCACTCATTTGGGACAAAAAGATAAGGAAGATAGATAGATGATAGATAGATAGATAGATAGATAGATAGACAAGACAAGACAAGACAAGACAGACAGACAGACAGACAGACAGACAGACAGGTAATGGTGAGTAGAGGGCACACAGTATAAGGAAATATCCAAAAATGTTAGCAATGAGTGTCTCTGCTTTATTTTTCTCATTTAAAGTTTAAAACATACCCACTTACATTTGTGCATGCAAATATGTATGTATGTGTTTAAGGCTCTTCAATAAGATATTAATAGACTCTGATCTTAAAACTGCCTGCAGCCATACCACCCTGGCATCAATCTCATCAGATCTCGGAAGCTAAGCAGGGTCAGGCCTGGTTAGTAATTGGATGGCAGACCGCCTGGGAATACCAGGTGCTGTAGGCTTGGGAGAAGGACCTGGCAACCTATTCTCAAAACAATCAGTCATTGAAAACCCTATGAATAGCAGAGGAGCACTGACCATAGCACCAGGCATGGCACAGTGTCAGGTGGTGTTTCATCCTGTTCTATCTAGGGTCACTATGAGTTGGACTCAACTCAACAGCACCTAACAACAACATCTCAAAACTATCTAAGAAAAGCTGTCAGGTATGTGCGACTTCTCTCATTGCTTTTTAATCTACTATTGTTTTCTACTCCTAATCTCTTATGGTTAATCCATGTCATAATAATTTACTACCCACTTCTGAATTAGTTTGAAAGTCAACTAAGTTTTCGTCTGCCGTGTATCAGGACACATGCATTTTTTCTAGATTGTATGCATTTAGAGCCTGCAGTCGTAGCCCTGTGGCATCCGATCCCATCAGATCTCAGAAGCTAAGCAGAGTCGGGCCTGGTTAGTACTTGGATGGGAGACTGCCTGGGAACACCAGATGCTATAGACTTGGGAGAAGGACCTGACAACCCATTCCCAAAAAACAATCCACCATTGAAAACCCTATGAACAGCAAAGACACACTGACAATAGTGTTTCCCCTGTTTTATGTAGAGTCGCTATGAGTTGGACACCGCCTTGATGGCACCTAACAACAGCAACAACAACAACAACAACAACAACATGCATTTAGAGGCCAGAGGGAAGTTTAAACAATACCTTTGCAGAACAACATGTAAAAAGAGACAACTTATAGTTGAGTCTTTGATAATTATGAGACATAGCGTTATAAAGCAAAAGATAAATTTGAGATTATAGGCAGAATTTAAATAGTAGAGAAGGATTCCTTAAGCAACATAATTAATAAAATTAAAATGCATTACTGTTTTTAAAAGTCTCCTTAAACCCATGTCTGAAAATCTAAAAATAGGAAGCATCAAAGACAATGGAGAGAAAAAGTAAAAATTAATTAACATCAATGCTCATGGTACCAACAATATAGAACTTACAGAGAACATCAAATTATAGCAGAACCTAGGAAGAAATTGTATTCCACAAATTGTGCTTTAAGTATATGACTGATCTCTGGCTTGGTAAAATCAACAAGTTTACCAACCAAACAGTAACTGAAAATCTCATCTCCTTGAAGAGAAATCAGTGTGTTTGTCTTTGTACGTGAAGGCCATTATAACAGATACCATAAACTGGGTAGCTTTTAACACTAGATGCTTACCACCCTGGCATCCAATCCCATCAGATCTCAGACACTAATCAGGGTCCAGCCTGGTTAGTACTTGGATGGGAGACCACCAGGGAACACCAGCTGCTGTAGGTTTGGGAGAAGGACCCAGCAACCCACTCCCAACAAAACAATCAGCCATTGAAAACCCTATGAATGGCAGAGAAGCCCTGACATAGTGCCGGGCATGGCACAATGTCATGGAGTGTTTCATCTATGTTTCATCATGGAGTGTTTATAGGTAGGGTTGCTATGAGTTGGACCTGACCCCACAGCACCAGACAATACCACTACCACCACCTAACAAGTTCTGGAGGCTGGGAAGTCAGAACAAAGCACCCTCACATTTGGTGTCTGGTGACACCCAAAGTCCTGATTCATAAATGACACCTTTTTTGTGTCTTCAGCTGGTAGAAGGGCAGGGCAGTTCCCTGGGGTCTCTTTCCTAAGGGCCCTCATCCCACTCAGTGAGCGCTCAACTCCCCTCAGGCCTCACTTCCTAAAACCATCACTGTGGGTGTTAGGATTTCAACATATTAATCTAGGGAAGGGCACAAACATTCAGACGCTAATAAAGTTTGAATGTATCCAGTTGTTTTATTTTAATGACAAATATCACTTGGAAATACTGATCTGGGGAATTGGCCAATTGAGTTGTGAGGGCCAGCTTCATCCCCACATAGAAAGTGACATGTTTGTCTTTGCTGCCTTTCATCTGGTGCGCTGGGGCTTAGCTCAGTTGGTAGAGCGCTGCTCCGCATTCTCTGAGGACCTAGGTTCGATCTCCAGCACCGCAAAAGTGGGAGAAGGACGCGGCAGTC
The DNA here is from genome assembly GCA_007922755.1 of Pedetes capensis. Lineage (NCBI taxonomy): Eukaryota > Metazoa > Chordata > Mammalia > Rodentia > Pedetidae > Pedetes > Pedetes capensis. The sequence continues at coordinate 97,110 of VMDO01005540.1, read as the reverse complement.
CATTCCCGAAGGGATCCTGAAACAATCAGCCATTGAAAGCCCTACAAGGGTTGGATACGACTTGGAGGCAGCTAACATTTCCTCTAGGATAGAGCTGGGATTTAGCTCAGTTGGTAGAGCTCTGCACTACAGTCTCTGAGGTCCCGACTGCACCGCAAAAATGGGAGAAGGACCTGGCAATCCACTCCCAAGGCAATCCCAAAACAGTCAGCCATTGAAAACCCTATGAGGGTTGACAACATTTCCTCTGGTGTCGCAGCCATGCAATCTGCAAGGTCTCTTCACCTTCTGACCCTCAGCCCTTCTCCACTACATATCCAGGCTTTCTTATGAATTCATTCAGCTGACCAACTTAAAAGAATAAGCCAGGAGAATCTTTGCATCTCAGTACAGAACGGGTCTTCAATCCCCTAGTGCTTCTCAGCTGGGGCAATATTTGCATTTGGAGCAAGGCCATTCCAAAGCCAGCAGGATCCCCTAGCTACCCCATCCCTCTGAAACTTAAGAAGTTGGCGGGGAATCAGTGCCATCCCACTTCATTCAGGGTTCCTGCTGATCACTCATAAATTCCTTTATTCCACAAATATTTATTGGAGACCTACTACCGCAAGGTCGGGCATTGCCCTGGGGTTTCAGCACAACCATAAGTGCCCATGGCTGCTCAGCAATCATGAACTAAAACATAAGATCCACTGGAAACCTCAAGTAACAGAAACGGTTCATATGCTGTACATTCTGGGGGCATTTTCCTTCCATTCTCTGTTTAATTTTTTAAGTGAAAAAATCAAAGGTTAGATTTAACTTGCAAATATCTGTCTCACCAAGGCTCTGCTTTCTTTCGCATTTACAACATGATTTTTAGAGATAAACCTGATTTGTTTCTTTGTTGTTTATATATGGGTTTGAGACTCCTGATTACATTCTCTCTTTGGTAAATGAAGAAGAAAATCGAAATTTTACCTGCCGACTCCCACGGTAGCACTGGTTTGTGTGTGTATGTTTTAGTCATTTATTTGACAGGACATTCCTTTGTACCATTAAGTTGGAAGTCTCTTGTTTTATTATATTGCAGTATATTAATCATCACTCTTAAAATAGTCTTTCTAGGTAGTTTAAGATTTCTTCATCTCATGCTTCCATACAAAGTCTTCAGTGGATTAAACAAAGATGACTCTGGTCTTCTGAGTATATAAAGTCTTTAATGAGAGAACTTTTCGGTAAACTCTAAAAGGATAAAAGAAAATTTCGACTGTACCTTCCTAATACAGCTGGTTTGAACAGCATTTCGACTTACTCAATAATGAAAATAAATAACGTATTTATAAAGACTTTCATAAAACTTAAGCTGGGTTAAAAGCCAAACTAGCAGCTGGGTGTGGTAGCCCACTCCTGTAATCCCAGCAACACAGGAGGCTAAGGCCAGAGGATCATGAGTTTGAGGCTAGGGGCAGCCTGTGCAGTTTAGCAAGACCCTGTCTCCAAATAAAAAATAAAAAAGGAGCTGAGAGTGCGAGTCAGTGATGGGATGCTTGCCTACCATGCCTGAGACCCTTGGTTCAACTCCTCCGTACTGCAAAATATAAAATAAACAAACAAACCAAACCAAACAAACAAAAACCAAGGAAGTGAACTCTCCTGTCCAACTCCAGAAAACTTTTCTAAGAGAAAAACATTTCAAAAACTATTTATTTATTACTCTTTATGTATCATTTTTAATGGACATCTGGACTTCACCCTTGCTTTTTCTTGTGTTTTAAATTACGAGCATGTGTTTGGTTTGTGAATGAGAAGATCACTTATTTTAAAAACATTTTTCTTAATATGTAAATTGTTCTATTCATATTCTAGTAGTGACGGTATATGCACACATAATATGCCAGTATACTATATATTTTTTCTAGTAATAGAAATAAGAACAATTACAAAAGTAATAAGAAATAACAGTGAATTAATTATAGCTTGCTCTGTGCTGCATAATATAGCATAAACATATCTCCCAGAATAAAAACCAGGGGTCAGAGAGCAGGCATTTGGGAGTCTATTTTCTTTAGCTGTCAGAACAAGGATTGGAATGACACAAAAGAGAATGTGAAATTGTGTTTAATACATATTAGAAATGTGATTTTGTTTTAATAACCCTCTCTGAGTTTCGAGTTCTTCCTCTGTAAAACGGGGCACTAGAGTAAAGTACAACGCATGGAACCTGTAAATGGTAACATCAACATCATCTTCACCATTGCACCATCATTCACCACCATCTAGATCCTTCTAGTTAAGGGAACTAGAAGCCAACTATTGGTTTAAAAGATTAAGTCCAACTTTGTGGCTTTTTCTTTTCTTTTTCTTCTTTTCATTCCTCCAGATGGAACTCAGGACCTCATACATAGTAGACAAACAATTCACCACTGATGTATATCTCTGGCTCAATCTCTCGATTATATGAAAAAAAAATATGTCCCAGTAAGCAGGGTTTTTTCTACTACCAATAGAGAAGCAGAATTTTTAGTGTTAGTCAGTGCTCGTGAATGTTCACAACTGCAAACCCAAAGCACTTACTATAAAATGCTAAGTGGCTTTCAGAATGTAGAAGAGAAAAAGTGAGTCAAGTTATATTCTGCTTGGTAGTTAGCACTATTTGAATTGGGTTTAGCAATGCGAATGTCCATGATTTATATATAGCAGGAGCTATAGATTATTGTCATAGGACAGAACTTCGCTGCAGACATGATTGTGCTGGCCTACCCATTGTGGACATATGTGAAGCTAATGGGACCAAGATTGCCACATCGGATGCGAATCCACATTGGCCTGCCTCTACAAGCCTTTCCTCATGCCACACTGTCTCTGTGAAGGTCTTCCAGGCCACTGATCTAGTAGGACCTTGGAGATCTCTCATTAATACGGAATCATGATTACAAAATTATGCGTGGCAATGGTGTGAATTTTAAAAGTACAGTTAGAAAGAAAATATGAGAGGGACATAATGACCTTTTTATTTTGTTTAAGCAATACTTGCTGACTTACGTTAATCTCGGAAATACACAGATAAAATCATTTCACTCACGTATTTCTGTATATGATCCTATTTATTGGATATTCAATTGCACATTTTGGGGGTGTGTGCATGCATGTGTGTGTGTGTGTGTGTGTGTGTGTGGTGCTGGGATGGAGCCCAGGGCGGTGTGCATGGTAGGTGCATGCTCTATCACAGAGCTATACCCTCAGGCTGCAGTTGTCTCTGACATATTGAAGGTGTTCACGTGTGTGTCTGTCTGCATGTTTACAAGGCCGTGGTGGACATTTCAGGTTGGTCTTCTCCATCTCCAGCCTTTCCCATTCGGTCTCTCAGCTGGTTGGCTGACCTTCAGCCCTACCTCTGGGGACTCCCTTGTCTGCTGGATTCTAGACAGGTTCAGACAAGTGGGCACAGCAGCAGGAGGGCAGGGAGAGGAGCAACAAGAGTTTGGGGTGTTTATTTCCATCTCCTGCCCGCAGCCATAGCCCTGTGGCATCCCATCCTGTCAGATCTCAGAAGCTAAGCAGGGTTGGGCCTGGTTAGTACTTGGATGGGAGACCACCTGGGAACACCAGGTGCTGTGCTTGGGAGAAGGACCTGGTAACCCACTCCCAAAAATCAATCCATCATTGAAAACCCTATGAACAGCAGAGACGCACTGGCAATAGTGTTTCGCCTGTTGTACGTAAGGTTGCTATGAGTCGGATACCGACTCGATGGCACCTAACAACAACAACATTCCCATCTCCCCCCAGAAGGTGACCTGTGAGGGGACCTGGGCCACATCCTTCACCGGACCTGGGACTGGCAAGGCCCTTGTTCTTCCTCATCCAGGAAGCGAGATTTCCATGATTTCCTCGCACCTTCCTTGCACCCCTGAAGACAGTCTCTTTATTAAGGTCCCTTTAAATTGCCCCAGATGAGTGTCCCAGGTGAGCTCAAGTTATGAGGATCTCGTGACCCTCAGGTGGGTATCAATTTCTAAGAGAAATGATGGGATGGACTGCACAGATGCCTTTTGCAACTGCTTCCCTGCGTTGATATCTTCCTTCTTCTGGTCAACTTCCTTCTCCTGCTGGGTTTGTAGAACTCACCCTGTTCCACAGTGCTCACTGTAACCATAGCCCAGGACTAGGGGAGCAACTGTGTTATTACTCTTGTTGTTTGGTGCCATCGAGTCAGACCCGACTCATAGCGACCCTATGTACAACAGAATGAAACACTCCCCAACACTATGCCATGCACACCATCTTTTTATGTTGAGCCCATTGTTGCAGTCACTATGTTTCTTCTCATTTGGAGTTATGCCACTTCAGCAAAAGGAGGTCCCAGGGGCTTTACTCCATTCCTGTCATTGAGGTCGACTCTATTTTGAGAAGGGAACGCTTCCCCAGTCATTTCTTGAATGCCTTCCAGCCTGTGGGACTCATTTTCTGGCACTGTATTTGAAAGTGCTTCCCTGCTATCCATAGGGTTTTCAATGGCTAATTGTTTCAGGAGTGGGCTGCCGAGTCCTTTTCCCTAGTCTGTCTTAGTCTGGAAGCTCAGCTGAAACTATGGAAATCCATATGGAGGTACCTCAAAAATCTAAAAATAGATCTACCATATGACCCAGCTATAACACTATTGGGAATTTACCCAAAGGGAGATGGGTCATCATACCACAGAGACACCTGCATCTCCATGTTCAATGCAGCGCTTTTCACAATAGCAAAGATATGAAATCAACCAAAGTGCCCTTCAACAGAAGAATGTATAAAAAAAACTATGGTATATATACACAATGGAATACTATTCAGCAATCAAGAAAAATGAAATAGGGTCATTTGCAGCAAAATGGATGGAATTAGAGAAAATTATTTTAAGTGAACGAACACAAGATCAGAAAGAGAAACAATACATGTTCTCACTCATATGAGGGAGCTGACTCAAAATTACAAGAAGGAAAAATCCTACTCAAAGATCAGATCACATTAAAAGGGGGGGAGGGAAGATAAGAATGAGGTCAATATAAATGGACTAGAAATCGCATGTAATTGTTCTAACAAGATAAAAACAAAGACCACTACAGGAAAAGTTTCTATCTTAAACAGAAATGGAACCCAAGGACATATAGAAAAACACTACATAGTAAAAGATAGAGAAGACTTGGATGGGAAACTTAGATGGGAAGGGGGGGAGGGGGGAAACATAGGGGAGGGTAAGGGGTAACCTATATGAATAATGTTTATCAAATTGCATATATGAAAATTGTCACAATGAAAAGCGTGTCAAAATGAAAAAAAAAAAAAACTGTGGACATATGTAAAGCTATACTAATAGACTCCCAAACCATACCATGGGTGGCCCTGCTCATGTCTGAAATACTGGTAGCATAGCTTTCAGCATCACAGCAACACACAAGCCCCCACAGCACAATAAACTGACAGACATGGGGGCAACATTACTAGAGTAAGCATTAGTTCATAGAAGCAGCTGTGGTCATAGCCAGAGTAATGAGGATTCCTCACCCAGAATTGCCCAAATCAGTATAAAGTGTTCCCCTCCTCCTCCTCCTCTTCTTCCCCTCCTTTTTCTCCTTCCTGAGACAGTCTAGTTATGTAGCCCAAGCTGGCATCCGGTGCTGGGGTTGCCAGTGTGTGCTCCCACTTCTCTTTGAATCAAGAGTGGTAAATGCACCCAGGGAATCCTGGGTTCTTGGTGATCATGCTCCCTCTCCCCACACAGAGCCTTCCAAGCCTGGAGCTCAACAGGTGCAAGAGAACAGTAGCCTGGAAGACACGGCTCTGACGTCATTGTGCCCAGCCCCTGTACTGAGCCCTTGTGGTGCTCTTCTGTAGCTTCTATCACCACTATATGAGCAAACACACTGCACATGGCATTGCTGTGGTTTGAATCCCCTCCAGAGTATGTGACTAATAAGAAGTAGGACTTTTACTAGGTGATTAATGGATTAATCCATGAATGGATTAATTATGGTGGGAATGGGTGAGTTACCTCAGGAGTGGGTTTCTGATGAAGAATAAAAAAGGCATGAGAAAGCTGGGCGCTGTGGCGCACGCCTGTAATCCCAGTGGCTTGGGAGGTGGAGGTGGGAGGATCACAAGTTTGAGACCAGAGGTAGTCTGCCTAACTTAGTGGGATCCTGTCTCAAAAAGTCAAAAAATGGGCTTGGGGTGCAGCTCAGTGGTCCAGCACTTGCAAAGCATGCAAGTGCAAAGCTATGGGTTCAACCCCCAGTACCACAAAATAAATAAATAAATAAACAAACAAACAAACAAATAAATAAATAAGGCATGAGTTTGGGATGATGCAGGGGTGCGCACCTGTGAACCAAGCATGCAGGAGGCTGAAACCGGAGGACCTCGAGATTGAGGCCAGCCTGGGGTGCATAGCAAGATCCTGTCCCAAAAATAAAAATATAAAAGAGGGAGGGAGGGGGAGAGAGAGAGAGAGAGAGGAGAGACAGAGACAGAGACAGAGACAGAGACAGAGACAGAGAGACAGAGGAAAAGAGAGAGAGAGAAAGAGAGAGAGAGAGGAGAGAGAGAGAGAGTGGGAGGGGGAGGGGGAAGAAGATGTTGTTATTGTTAGGTGCTGTTGAGTCAGTATCCAACTCATAATGACCCTCATAAGGTTTTCAATGGCAGACATTTTCAGGATTGCCTTGGGAGTGGATTGCCAGGTCCTTCTCCCATTTTTGCGTTGCTGGGAATTGAACTTGGGACCTCAGGGACTGCAGTGACACGCTGTACCAACTGAGCTAAATCCCAGCCCAGGAAGGAGAGAGGAGAAAGAAAAAAGAGCAAAAAGGAAAAAGGAAAAGGAAAAGGGTGCGTTAAGCCCAGTTCTCTGTCCCACATCCTCCTCACCATGAGATGCCCTCCACTCCACAGCGTCTGGAGGGAGCAAGAAGGCCCGCAGCACACTGCCCTTTGATGGAGGGCTTCCCAGCCTCCAGCACCATGAGAAATTAATGTTTTCTTTAAAAATTACATCATTTAGAGAAAAAAAAAATAGATGGAACTGGAGAATATCATTTTAAGTGAAACAACCCAGACTCAAAAAGAGAGACACTGCATGTTCTCTCTCATATGTGAGAGCTAAAGCTGCATTAAAGGAAAGAAATGATACATGCGTACATATATATATGTACATATATATATATACAGACACATATATATGAATATACAGCCATACATATCTAAGACCAGAGATTACAAGTGGACTCAATGTGAGGGGGGAGGGGACTGATGAGAGGGAGGGAGCAATGGGGAAAGGTGGGAAGGGGGGAACAAGGTAGAGGGGTAAAGAAGGAGAGAAAAAGTGTAAAATACAGGCTGCAACTCTATGAAAATACAGAAAAAATTAGGATATAAACCATGGTTGCATATGAGTATCATTACATGCTAATTAAAATTCTTACTTTATCTTTTTTTGTTTATTTTGTTGCATAAAATGTTTAAGGAAATGAAAGTATAAGCAGTACATACACTTGATTTGAGAGTTGCATAAGAGATCTACTGATTTACTACTCTGTACCCCATTGTTGTTGTTGTTGTTGTTGTTGTTGTTAGGCTGCTGTTAAGTCGGTATCCGACTCATAGTGACCCTGTGTACAACAGGTGAAACACTATTGTCAGTGCTTCTCTGCTGTTCATAGGATTTTCAGTGGCAGCTTGATTTTTGGGAGTGGGTTGCCAGGTCCTTCTCCCAAGCCTACAGCCCCTGGTGTTCCCAGGTGGTCTCCCATCCAGGTACTAACCAGGCCCGACTCTGCTTAGCTTCTGAGATCTGATGGGATTGGATGCTACAGGGCTACAGCTGCAGAGCTCTGTATCCCATTAGAATGTGTAAATAAAATACTAATAAAAAAATATTACCTAGTATGTGGTATCCTGTTAGGGTGGCAGAAGACAGCCTAAGATAAGCATATTCCCTTTTTGTTCCAACTGGTTGGAGTTTCTATGGCATGCAACTAAAAATAAAATATGATTAAATAACGGCAAAAATGCAAATTTGTATACTTATAATGTTTGAATCCCAATTGTTTTGAACAATTTGGCCATGCTGGAAAGAAATGCATTAGGAAAGTCATGACCCATATATGCAATGAGAATTTTTATTACTGGGAGTTTTCACAGATCCTCTGCTGAAATTCATTTTGTCTTAAGACATATTTTGGATACATTCCTAATTCAGATTATTTCCTGGAGGGGGAAAATAGCTGGATTAGGAGAGGGGTATGCAAAGAGAGAGCTTCCATTTCTTCTCCCCTCTCCCACTCCTGGTTTCAAACTCCTAAGCTCAAGTGATCCTCCTGCTTCAGCCTCCTAAGCACTGGGGCTACAGACATGAATTGCCACACTTTCCTTCCCCCCCTCTCTTTTTAAAGTATGGTTATGTATCAATGATTAATAGTGGAATTTCAGTTTTATTACTCATTGTGGAATTTCACTTACTTATTTTTAATTCAAGAGAGCCTGATGAATATAAGGTAGACTAACAGAAGACAATTCATTAATCCTAAACAAAGTAGCCTCCCTCTTGGTACGACATTGTGCACATTCAAGACAGCACAAAGGCAGCCACAGAAGACCAATGGGGGCGTCCCTGTTACTATAATTTGCATGTGCGTAGCGATACTTGTCACTGCCTTCCTTGCCAAGCACCATTGTGAGGGTAACTGACAAAGCCTTTGAAGAGTGAGGAAATGGCTCACCCATATTAATAAGAGTTTACCTTTCTACATTTAGAAACAGTAAGCCAACACAGCTCATTTGTGTGGCTGTACTTAGTAATCAAAGCACAGCTTTTCGTGAAAATTCCAAGCACAATTTCAGAGCATTTATATTATTACTGATGAAGTAGTTTCTCTAAAGAGCTTGGGACACTGAAAAGGGAATTTGTAAGATTAGCAATGACCATCATTAGGGCAGAGAACAGGAAAGAAGAGATGGAGAAATAACCCCAAAGGGAGGTTGAGAGACATTGGGAAAATATTTGCTAAGGAGTAGCTGAATTAGGGAGATATCTTCCATTTACAAATTGCTGTTTTTCCTCTCAAAACAGATATTTGGGTTTTCTTTGTTTATTGTACTGTGAAAACGGTCTTGGTGCATGTGAGAATCATTATATACTTTGAGGGCAGCATTCAGAACAAAAGGCCAACTGTAACTTTAAACCCAATCTTGATTTAAGTAAAAGGCTATAAATTATTGGCTGGAATGCATTTAGCATGAACTCAGATTCTATGTAACATAGAGCTTGAAATGGCACAAAAGACCTGGGAGTCCTACAGGCCCAAATTGAAACATTAACTATAAAGTTCCAAGGACTTTTTTCAAAACAAGTATTTGTGAGTTCATTTGGAACTTGTTGTTGTTGTTAGGTGCCTAGTCAGTATCCGACTCATAGCGACCCTGTGTACAACAGGCGAAACACTACCGTCAGTGCTTCTCTGCTAACATAGTCCTAGGGTGATGCACAGGGAAATGGTGATTAGGTTTCCAGCAGGCCTCGTAAGCGTGCTAACCCATGTGTCACTGAACCAAAAAACCCAATTCCCTGTGGTATCTGCAGGAATTCCGACCTGCAACCCTGGGTGCTGGAATCACTCCTGGCTTTCTGATATCACTGTTCCCCAGGCCTCCAGAGCTCGGGAAGCAGGGGTGCAATTCTCCCCTCCCTTCTGAGCCAACAGGGGAAAGGAATATCTTCCCTCATGGTGACAGACATAAGAGGAAAGATTTTTTTTTTTTCTCAGCGCTTGAGGGTCGAGCCCAGGGCCTCACACATACTTTACAAGTGCTCTTCCACTAGGCTCCATCCACCCCTAGCCCATTTTCAACTTTTTATCTTGAGACAGAGTCTTGCTAAGTTACTCAGCCTGCCTCTGGCCTTGAACCTGCGATCCTCCTGCCTCTGCCTCCTGAGTCTCTGGGATGATAGGTGTGAGCCCCTGCACCCAAGAGAAAAGAATTGTAAGGCAGCAAATGTTACCAGGAAAGAGAGAGTAACTTACATAAAAGGCTGTTCCTAAGTTCGTTTCTGGGACTTGGGAAGGGCCAGATAACTGCTTCATTTGCTTTCACACTGAGTTTGTTGCTGGCGCCCTACACAGGGTTCAGCCTAAAAGAAATAGCTGTACTGCTTTTATAATCCTGAGACGTGGGAGGTGTTTTGAATCTTCTTTTTTTGTGTGGGAAAATAATAGAATCCATAAAACCAAGTCTACCCCTGATCTTCTTGTCCTTGGTCCTCAAGGACAAGCTTACCCTGAGCAACTTTAACTGAGATGCCAGAAAGCACATTTGGGTCCACTTTGTTGTGGTCATTATTAGGTGCCATTGAGTTGGGTCCAACTTTACACGGAGATGCTGTGTATAACAGAACAAAACACTCCCACTGTGCCATACCCGGCACCATGTCAGTGTTTCTCTGCTATTCATAGGGTTTTCAGGCTGATTGTTTCAGGATAGTTTTAGGAGTGGATTGCCAGGTCCTTCCTCAATTATTTTGCAGTACTAGAGATGCAACCCAGAGCTTCAGACAGCTCAGAGCAGCACTCTACCAACTGAGCTAAACCTCAGCCCCCACAGGTCCACTAGCTACTCAAAAGGACTTTGATGATGTAACCTAAGCACAGACTTCTTTATGTAATTCCAACAACGAAAGCCAGAAATAATTCTGAGATACATTTTTAAAATGCTATGCTTCAAAAGCCTTTTACTCCACTTGCCCCACACACACAAAAAAACTAAAAGCTAAAAAACAAAAAACAAAAAACAAAAAAAAATTAGCATGTAAAGGAGTTAGCAGTCACTAATCATTTTTTTGCTGCAAAATTATTGGCTAATTATACCAATTACTGCATTCTTAGCCTATTGGACAATGCTTTGATCATCCAAAGACAAAAATGTTCCTTGGAGCCAATCCACAGGGCAACAAATGGAGTCTGTTTAGATTGTTCTTCCTGAAAACCATGCTGCCAATAGAACTCATCATCACGGCTGACCACGGGGGCTTGGCATGGCTCCAGAATGAATACTGACGGCGTGCTATCACGACTTCTTTGAAGATGAGCCCTTTCTTGGCAACCTTCCCTACTATAACATTCATAGAAACAAGGAATTGCCACACAAATGTGTATTCTCTGGCACGTAGTTAACGCTCTTAATTTTTCAGCATTCTGAAAATTCTGCATACATAGGTATACACATATTCAAATGATAAAACCCTCCTTCCATTGTACAGCACCATTCTCTGTACACTGCCTGACATTATGTACTGCCATATTGAACATAATCTTACAAAACTTGTGTATTGTAGCTGGGTACAGTGGCACACACCTGTAATCCCGTGACTTGGGAGGCAGAGGCAGGAGGACCACTAGTTCGAGGCCAGAGGCAGCCTGTATAATTTAGCAGGCCCCTATCTCAAAGTAAAAAATAAAAAATGGAGCAGGGGTGTGGCTCAATGGTAGAGTGCTTGCAAAAGCATGTGTGAAGCCTTGAGTTCAACTTCCCAGTACCACAAAACAAAACCAACAAAAAACAACAAAAAGCTTGTGTGTTTACAGTTAGATAGGAGCAAAAAGTTTTGGATGGTTATTACACAGTAGGGTGACTATATATAATAATTCCCTGCATGTTTCAAAAAGATAGAAGGATTTTACAAGTTTTTACCATAAAGAAATAAGTGTTTGAGGAGACAGTATGTTTAAACATTATACAATGTATATATGTATCAAGCCTGCAACCATAGCCCTGTGGCATCCAATCCTGTCAGATCTCGGAAGCTAAGCAGGGTCGGGGCTGGTTAGTACCTGGATGGAAGACTGCCTGGGAACACCAGAAGCTATAGGCTTGGGAGAAGGACCTGGCAACCCTCTCCCAAAAATCAATCTGCCATTGAAAACCCTATGAACAGCAGAGAAGCACTGACAATAGTGTTTCCCCTGTTGTACAGAGGGTCGCTATAAGTCAGATACTGACTCTACAGCACCTAACAACAACAACAACATGTATCAAAACATCACATTAGCCCATTATTATGTATAACATCTATGTTTTTATGTTCCAGTAAAAATAAAATTTAATTTTAAAAAATTTACATATGAAGAAGGTAAGATATATCTAGAAAGTTAGCAAAATATTCATCACATCTATCACCTCATTGATATTAACAATAGAAGGAGGGAGGGAACTAGCAGAGGGAAGCAAAGATTGCAGAAGGTAGGGTGGGGAACATAATCCATGTAGCAGGATAAAGGGGGAGGATAATCTCAATGTAACCAATGCAACTTCATGAGTACATTGGAAAAATAGGGGAATATGCATTTGAGTTTTAACTACATAGTAGTCATAAGGCTCCATAAACCTTGTAAGTTGATAAAAGTGTAACCAAACATGATATATTGTTGTTATTGTTAGGTACCGTCAAGTCATGTCGGACTCACAGCGACCCTCATAGGGCTTCCAACGGTTGATTGTCTCTGGATTACCTGGGGAGTGGATTGCCACATCCTTCTCCCATAAAAGTGATATAGTACTTGCATAATGAAAAAAGCCAATGTTGTATTATTCTGTACCCTACCATGATTTACCAACAATGGAGAAAAAAAAGAAACAACAACAACAACAAAAAGGCAGAGGACAGTGATGAAAGACCTGTGAAAGACAAAGCTGTACTTCTGATATGTGGCCTAGTGAAATAAATTCTATTATGTGCAATTCTGATAGAAAAAAAAAAAGGTTCTTCTAACCATACATATAGCTTACATTTGAAAGTGGCTGAAGGTCATCTGGCATTGAAGCTTCATCACCATTCAGAAAAGTTTGCTTTGTGTAGGTCAAAGCTTAGTGAACTCTGAGAGCAACAAAAGCTCAGAGTGGAATTGCCAAGATTATGCTGGACAACATATTAGTGTATGTAATATTAGTATAGTAATATTAGCATATACCTTATAGATAAGTTGAGACATTCACATTGAATCACTTGCCAAGGTCTCTACTGCCTGTGGATCAATTACTTGATGATTACTGATGTTTACAATGCCCAAAGTTTTTTTGACTCCACTGTCTTCTGATGTATTCATTATTACATTGTGACTTTAACAATTTGATGGCACAAAATATATGGCTTTTTATCTCATGACTTTTTTCTCTCACTTTTGGTGCCCCATTGTATTTCTGGTAGGGAATAGTAATTCTAGTGCGGGGCAGCATATTACAAGAACCATCTGTCTTTTTTCCCATCTTAGGGCTTTTATTATGATAATTGTTATTTTACACACACACACACACACACACACACACACACACACACACACAGTACCACCTCCTTGCTGGTGCCTGCTGAGAGGTTACCAGTCACCACCTTCTTTTATAATTGTTGTTGTTGTTGTTAGGTGCTGTCGAGTCGGGATCCAACTCATAGCGACCCTCATAGGGTTTTCAATGGCTGTTTCGGGATTGCCTTGGGAGTGGATTGCCAGGCCCTTCTCCCATTTTTGTGGTGCTGGGAATTGAACTCAGGACCTCAGAGACTGCAGCGCAGCGCTCTACCAATTGAGCTAAATCCCAGCCCCCTCTTTTATAGCATGCTTAAAACACTACATGCTTAGTCCTCTATGGGGCTAAACACATAAGCTCAGCTATTAGAACTCCATAGTCTTCAAGGAGACTTTGAGAGCCAGACGGAAGCCATTCTGGTTCATGCCTAAGTCTAACAGAATGGCTAGTCAAGAATGCCTTAGTTTGCATTAAGTATATCAGGTGACTGCATCTTGAAGAATTAAAAAATAAGCCGGGCATGATGGCACACGCCTGTAATTCCAGTGGCTTTGGAGGCGGAGGCAGCAGGATCGCAAGTTCGAGACCAGAGGCAGTCTGCATAACTTAGCTAGACCCTGTCTCACAAAAGTAAAAATATGGGCTGGGGGTGCAGCTCAGTGGTCCAGCACTTGCAAAGCATGCAGGCGTGAGACCCTGGGTTCAACCCCTAGTACCACAAAAAAATAAATAAAAATAAAAAGTGAAGAAAAATATATACGTGTCAGGTTTACACTGATAAAAAACATAAAGCTAAAAGGTGTGAGAACAATGCTGGTATTTCACCTCAGTGCATTAATGTTTGATAGAAAATAAGTTAAGAACATAAAACCCACATTTCCTAAAGACGGTTGCCATTACTGAACTTCAAAAGCATTTCGAGAGAAAGTGAAAGGGGCCAGAACTGGGATTTAATATTTTATGAGGAAGAAATGGGTTCTGAGGGGGACCAAAGTGGGAGGTATGTAGACATGAAAGGTCTGCCTAGGGAAGTGCCATTATTAGCCCTAAAGAGGCCGCCCCCAAAAGGATCTAATTCAGTTCAAGTGGAAGATTCACCAAGATGTGCTACAATACCAGAAAAGGCTGCCCAGTTATTGATTCATTCAACTAACACTTCGAGAATACCTTGTATGTGTCCAGAATTGCATATAGAGGAGGGGAAGGTGAAAAGTTATAGACAACATTTTTTTTATCATCAAGGCATTTAATATAGTTAAGAAAATGAGACATAAAACCCAAAACAAGAGCAATGAAGGAGACCTTCCAATCCCTGACATCAAATTAAACCACAGAGCTATAGGAACAAAAACAGCTTGGCATTGGCACAAAATCAGACAGGTAGACCAATGGAATTGAATAGAGGGCCCAGAAATAAACTACAGGTTGCACCTGCAGCCACCTGATTTTTGGGCAAAGGTGCTAAAAAACAACAGTGGAGAAAAGATAGTCTCTTTAACAAATGGTGCTGGGGAAACTGGAGAGTCACACGTAGAATAGTGAAACTAGATCCCTATCTCTCACAAAAATCAATTCAAATGAATCAAAGACCTTAATGGAAAGACAGAAACCTTGAAACTACCAGACGAAAACATAGAGAAAATATTTAAAAATATAGGCATAGGCAAGAACTTTCTTAAGATTCCAATAGCCAGGGAATAATAATGATTTGACAAATGGAATTGCATGAAATTAGAAAACTTCTACACAGCAAAGGAAACAATGAACAGAGTAAAGAGAAAGCCCACAGCATGAGAGAAAATCTTTGCCACTTATACACCTGACAGGGGATTAATACCTAGACTATATAAAGAACTAAAAAAATTAAATACCCCTCCAACCCCACAAATAACCCAATCACTGAATGGGCAATTGAATTGAATAGAGAGTTCTCAAAAAGTACAAATGGCCAATAAATATATGAAAAAAATATTCAACATCCTTAGCTGCCAGGGAAATGCAAATCAAAACTACACTGAGATTCTATCTCACCACAGTCAGAATGGCTAGTATCAACAAAACAAACAACAGCAAATTCAGATGAGGATGGTGGTGGGCAGAGGGTGTGCAATCCTTATATACTGCTGGGGGGACTGTAAACTAGTACAGCCATTATGGGAATCAGTACGGAGGTTCCTGGAAAACTAAAAACAGAACTGCCATATGATCCAGCTCTACCACTCCTGGGCATCTACCCAAAGGAATCTAAGTCACCACACCACAGAGACACCTGCACTTCCATATTCATTGCAGCACTGTTCACAATTGCCAAGATATGGAATCAGCCCAGACGTCCATCAGCAAGGAGTGGATAAAGAAATTGTGATCTATATACACAATGGAATTTTATTCAGCCATAAAGAATGAAAGTATGTCACTTGCAGGAAAATGGGTGGGACTGGAGATCATCATTTTAAGAAACATAAGCCAGACTCACAGAAATACTGTGTGTTTTCTCTCATACATGGAAGCTAGATTTATTTTGAAAAGAAAAAACACATATGTATGTAAGTACAGGGGATATATTTGGAGGGGGGAGGGGAAGAGAAAAAGGGGTGGGAGCGACATGGAGGGTTATGAGGGAGGAATAAGAGGAAGTACATGATATAACTGTAGGCAAATGCCATAATAAAACTCATTATACTGTACACTAATTATCAGGTTTGGAGTTTAGATCAGTAGAGTGCCACTCTGCACTCTCTGAGGCCCTGGGTTCCATCCCCAGCTACACAAAAACAGGAGAGGGACGTGGTAACCCACTCTTGAAACAATCCTAAAACAATCAGCCACTGAAAACTCTGTGACTAGTAAAGAAGCACTGACATAGTGCCAGGCTTGGCACAGTGTCAAGGAGTGTTTCATTCTGTCATACATATGGTTGCCATGAGTTGGACCCAACTCAAAGGCACCTAACAACAAAAACAATTAAAAATAAAATAAAATAATAATGATAAACTAAAAAATAAAATAAAACCCAGAACAACAAAGGGATTCATAGAGACATCTTCCAGCGTTGTGATTTGAGGGGGCACAGATTCCATTTTCCTCAGAGTTTACTTCTCTTAGTCTGCCAGCTTTTCTGAAATCCTCCTTGAAATCGTCCTTCAAGTTGAAGGCTTTTTTTTCTTTGTTTTTGGTACTGAGGGAAGGGGCTGAACCTGGGACCTTGCACATACTTTCCAAGTGCTCTACCACTCAGCCGTGCCCCTGGCCCATTTTTTAACTGTTATTTTGAGTTAGGGTCTTGCTAATTATGTAGGCTGCCTCTGGCCTCCAACTTGTGATCCTCCTGCCTCCTCCCCCCAAGTTTCTGCAATTGCAGACATGTATCAGCCACCATGCATGGCTAGAAGTTGAGGTTTTGTATTTCATTAAAGATGTAGAGCGCACACACACGAACACATGTTCCTAAAAAGCCCTTATTACTAGGAGGGCCCATACAGTGATCAAATATCACCTTTCAGTCCTGCCATGATGCAAAACAAAGTTCTGCCGTAATGAGAGACAAGATATAAAACAACAATGTGGGTAAGGAAGAAAAGCAGAATGAGCCAGCATAAGAAGCAAAGCAGCAGGAAGTTGTCAGAACTCTGGAGCCTTCCTCAGAAAGTCCAGGCAGGCCAGGGATGGTAGTGTAGGACTGTGATCCCAACACTCAGGAGCCACAGGCAGGAGGATCATGAGTTCAAGGCCAGCCTGGGCTGCAGAGCAAGACCCTGTTTCAGAATAAAGAATAAAAATAAGTCCAGGAAGCTGAAAGTGCCTGAATGGATGGCCACAGTGAAGCTGGCCACACATAAAG
The DNA here is from genome assembly GCA_007922755.1 of Pedetes capensis. Classification (NCBI taxonomy): domain Eukaryota; kingdom Metazoa; phylum Chordata; class Mammalia; order Rodentia; family Pedetidae; genus Pedetes; species Pedetes capensis. The sequence continues at coordinate 79,958 of VMDO01005540.1, read as the reverse complement.
AGCTCGCTCCCGAGGCGGAGAGAGTTCCCACAGGCAATGTCTGGATGCCACCCCAGCACCGCCAGAAATGAAAAGAAGACCTTGCTCCCTGTGATGAGGATGGTTGCTGCACGCTGTCTGCTTCCATAGCACGGCACCTGGACCCCTGAGGTGGTCCTGGGTTGGGGTCCATCACTAACCTGGGATATCAGAGAAATGGCGGCATGTCCACCCACTTTGGCAGAGGCACCAAGAGTGTGGCCCACCATGTCCCCAAGCCCTGGAGGGGCTGAAGAAGGTGGAAAAGGACCAAGATGGGAGCCACAAACTACACCTCAGGGGCAGAGAAATCTGGACAGAACCACCACACAGGTGTCTGCTGCCAATGAGAAGCATCAGAACGAATGCTGCCGGGCTCGTAAATTGGCTCTTTCCTACGAGCCCAGAGTCTAGGGCATCTCAGCACCAGCGTGGAAAACATGGCGTTTGCTTATGAAGAAGGAAAGGCCAAGGCAGGTGGTTGCCAAGCAGAGCATGTTAGGATGGCACCTTGGCAATAGTTTTCAGACTGGATCAGAACGGAGGGAGACTGGAATCAGGGAGCAGAATGAGAAGGCTGTTGGGGACTTCAGGAATCCAGAGACGAAAGATGTGAATTAAGGGAAGTTGTGATAAAAATAATAATAATAATAATAATAAATTTATGTTTTGCAGGGCACGGTGGCACACACCTGTAATCCCAGGGGCTCAGGAGGCAGAGGCAGAAGGATTGTGAGTTTGAGACCAGAGGCAGTCTGTGTAACTTAGTGAGAACCTGTCTCAAAAAAAATTTAAAAATGGGCTAGGGGTGTAGCTCAGTGGTACAGCACATGCAAAGCATGCAAGCATGAGGCCCTGGGTTCAACCCCCTGCATTACAAAATAAATAAATAAATAAATAAAGTAAAATAAATTCATATTTTGAATAAACATAATAAGCTGCAGTAACAGATTGGATATAGGGGTTGAGGGGAAGAGAGGCAATGACTCCAAAGTTACTGGTAATACTGGTGATGACATTGGTAAACACAGGGACATTGGAGAGCTAGGGGTATAGGTCAAGGGTAGAGCATTTGCCTAGCATGCATGAAGTACTGGGCTTGGTCTCCAGCCTGGCAGGGGCAGGGGTGGGGATAACAATAGTTAACCAAACTAAACAAAGCAAAAAAAAAAAAAAAAAATCAATGTTTGTTGTTGTTAGGTTCCATGGAGTCAGATCTGAGTCTTAACAACTCTACGCACAACGAATGAAACACTCCCCAGCATTGTGCCATGTCCGGCACTATGTCAGTATTTCTCTGCTATTCATAGGGTTTTCAATGGTGAAATGTTTTGGGAGTGGATTGCCAGGTGCTTCTCCCTGACCTGCAGCACCCGGTATAACCAAGCGGTCTCTCATCCAACGACTAACCAGGCTGATTCTGCTTAAGGTCCCAAGATCAGACAGAATCAGATGCCAGGGTACTCTGGCTACAGACAAAACTCCATTGGCATTGTAAAAGATACCTAAATCAGCCGTAGTAGCAGAGCGGAGATGTGGAAATTGATTAATGTTGTAGCTACACAATCAACTGGACATGTCCTGTTCCCTTATGACCCAGGACTGAATCTTTTTTTTTCCTGGAACTGGGGGTTGAACCCAGGGCCTTGTGCTTGCATGCTCTGCAAGTGCTGGGCCACTGAGCTGCACCCTCAGCCTATTTTTTTTTTTTTTACTTTTTTGAGACAGGGTCTCGCTAAGTTACGCAGGCTGCCCCTGGTCTCGAACTCGCGATCCTTTTGCCTCCACCTCCCAAGGCGGTGGGATTACAGGTGTGCACAACTGCGCCTGGCCCAGGACTGAATCTTTAGTGACAGAAAGGCAAAGGAGATACAGATCTGCAGGTCACAAAGAAATGAAGACTTAAGAATAAATGATGAAGAGGAGAGAACAAAGAATGAGTGTTCTTGGAATGGTCACGATTAGGTGGGAAAAAACAGAGTTACCATTATTAGGAAGAAATGGATAATCAGGGAGATAGAAGAGAGCTGTAAGATGGGTAAGATGCTCAGTGGTATGAAATCATGTCTGAGGTAATTTCTTTCTCACCCCAAACGATCATCTTCCACGATGTAGAATTCTGATGTAGTTTTTCTTTTACTCCTTTGGAATTATCATTCCGTTGTCTTTTCACTTCTGTTACACTTCAGAAGTCTAGTGTCATCCCAACTGTTATTTTGCAAGAAACTTTTAAAATCTCATTCCAACATATTTTTACTTATTCTGCTTAGAAGTCACCGTAAATTATGAATCTGAAGATTTTCTAGTGATTCTAATTTTTTTAGCTATTATCTCTTTAATTATTGCATTTCTTCAATTCTCTTGACTTTTTAAAAAGAGACCAAAAATTTTTAAAGGGTAGTTGTAAACTAGACCTTCTTATTTCTTTTTCCTCCATCCCAATTATTCCTTTATATTTTCCATCTCTTTTTCTCTCCAAGTTATATTACAGGTAGTTTCCTCAGACTTTCTTGTTTATCAAGTCTCACCTTTGCTTTTGAACTTTTCTATCTTTATTTAATTAAACAGAGTTTACAAAAGTTATGTTTGATTATTTGTTGCAGACTTTTATGTTGATTTTTTATAAGCTCATAACCTTTTTTGCTGTTAATTGCATTTATACTTCTTTGATAGTTTTTGTCAATAGTTCTCCCTGAATATCTCAGGAAGTCTAACGCTCTTATCACGGCGATGGCTCTCAGGCATGGTGAACTGTTTACCTCTGTGGTTATATTCCAAAACGTGTGCTCATCTTCAGCAATCCTGAGCCAGCAATGCATCCCTCCAGAGAAGGCTTTATATTTGCTTCTTCTAGGGGCCCCAGAGTTATTACTCAGAAGGACTAGTTTTTAGATCAGTTTTTCTCCTTATGGGCTCCTGGACTACACACTTAGAGGAAGTGGACAAACTCCCACCTGTTTTTGTAAATAAAGTTTTATTGAAACACTAACATGTTCATTTGTTTACATATGATCTATAGCAACTTTCACTCTACCATGGCAAAGCTGAATAGTTGCAACAGTGACTTATGGCCCACAAAGCTGATAGGATTTACTCTGGCCCTTTAGAGAAAATGTTGCCACCCCCCACCCCTACTCCTGGTATAAATTCAAGTCCTAAACAAGGGTAAGAGCTGACCTTAGCTTACAAATTCTCAGGAGAGACTATTTGCTTTTGCTCAGAATCTAAGCTGAAAAGTTTCTTTGTTGATTCTGTGTGTTAGCAGGGAGGGGCTTTTTTGTTTGTGTGTTTGTTTCTAGCCTACACTTTCACTAAGGCCATTACCTTTGGAAGGTTCTGAATTCATGCAGACGTATTGATCTTAGCTTCCTATTTTGCATGAGTCCAGGGCCCAAGGCCTCTTATCCTGGAGACTTTTAAATCCATACCTCTAGACCCAGAAAAGCCTGCAGCTGTAGCCCTGTGACATCCGATCCAGTCAGATCTTAGAAGATAAGCAGGGTTAGTACTTGGATGGGAGATTGCCTGGGAACACCAGGTGCTGTAGGCTTGGGAGAAGGACCCAGCAACCCATTCCCAAAAAACCAACCCGCCATTGGAAACCCTATGAACAGCAGAGAAGCACTGACAATAGTATTTCACCTGTTGTATGTAGTGTCACTATGAGCCGGATACCGACTCGATGGCACCTAACAACAACAACAACAGGCCTAGGAAAACACATTTTCCTGCCCTACCAGCCCTTCCTCTACAGGACTGCACACCCACAGCCCCTAGATGCCCTATTCTGCATTTTTATCTCCTGCAAACACCACTTCTTGCCTGTACATCATTTAGTTTTTCCAGATTTCATAGGTATTTTATAGTCAAATGTTTTTCAAGTTATGTACATGTCACATTTCTGAGAATTGAAAGTTATGTAAAGTATAACTGGAATCTTGGAAGACTGCAAAATTTAAAATTTTGCTAGAACGGTTTTAGAGTTTTGAATAAGACAATTTCTGCAGGATCATAAAGGTAGAAGCTAGTCAGAAAAATCATGATAGAAGTGGACAGTAAGAGGGTTGGGAACACTGTTCAGTAATGGAGTGCTTCCTCAGCATGCATGAAGTCCTTGTTTCCACCCTTAGCACTGAAAAAAATTTAAAAAGTCGACAATGAAGGAAATAAAGACACACAGCCATTAATGATCGCTGGCCCCAGAGCAAAGAAGACTGATATGGAATTTGCCTCAACCTGGATCTTAGTTATGTGACTGTATTTGTCTGGTTTCTATGGCTGATAACCGTCACAGAGTGGGTATGTTTTAAAGAAAAGAGATTCACCTATTGCAGTTCACAGTTTTGGAGGTCTGAGGCCAACAGGCCAAATTTGGAAGGGGCCTTCTTGCTGCGAAAGTCCCAGGCTGGTATGGGGGCATCCCATGGCAGGAGTCAGGGAGCTTATGCGTGTGTGTGTCTCCTATAGTCTCTCTCTTCTTACAAGCCCACAGTATTCAGTCAAGGAGACTCCACTCTGATGACCTCATCTAATCCAGATCACCTCCCCAGAACCCCATCTCTAACTACCACGGTCAAATGATGTTTTTATATTTTACCACCTCACAACGCCTGCAGCCATAGCAATGTGGCATCCGATCCCATCAGATCTCAGAAGCTAAGCAGGGTTGGACCTGGTTAGGACTTGGATGGGAGACCGCCTGGGAACACCAGGTGCTGTAGGCTTGGGAGGAGTACCCCGCAACCCACTCCCCAAAATCAATCCACCATTGAAAACCCTATGAACAGCAGAGAAGCACTGACAATAGCGTTTCGCCTGTTGTATGCAGGGTCACTATGAGTTGGACACCGACTCGACGACACCTAACAACAACAACAACAATCTCACAACAGAAATTAGATTGGAACACATAAGCCAGGTGTGCTGGTGTGCACCTGTGGTCCTAGCTACTAGGGAGATTGAGGTGGGAGGATCGTTTGAGCCCAGGAATTCAAAACCAACCTGGGAAATGTAGTGAGATCTTATCTTGAAACAAACAAACAAACAAATAAATCTCAACACAAATCCTTGAGGGACACACTCCAGCCACAGCAGTGACCCTTGGAAAAGTTACTTCACTTTTCATAACTTCAGTCTCCTTATCTGTAAAATGAGGCTAATAATGTCTGGAATAGCTAGCCAAATCTCTTGCAGTTGTGAGTGTAAAATAATGTCTAAAGAATGCAGCGGAGGCCGGGCACTGTGGGGCACACCTTTAATCCCACCAATGTGGGAGGCAGAGGCTGGAGGATGGCAAGTCTGAGACCAGAGGCAGCCTGTGTGACTTGGCAAGACCCTGTCTCAAAACAAAAAGTAAAGAAATGAGCTGGGGGTGCAGTTCTGTTGTACAATGCTTGCAGAGGAGGCAAGTGTGAGGTCCTGAGTTCAACCCTCTATTACCCCAAAGGAAAAAAAAAAAGGAGCTGAGTGAGGTGGCATGCCTGTAACCTCAGCACTAGGCAGGGCTGAGTGGGCTACATAGTGACAGCCTGTCACACACACATACACACACACACACACACACACACACACACAGAGAGAGAGAGAGAGAGAGAGAGAGAGAGAGAGAGAGAGAGGTTACCCTATAGATTACGTCTCCTACTTCAAAGGCAGGAAATACCTGTATTAGCATGTGGCACATATACCAGCAAATATTTCTAGCCAAATGTAGCCATTGTCATTGTTTCCATGGTAACCCCTTGCTGTGAAAACAGGGACCAGCCATGCAGGGCTGTAGGAAAGGATTTATGGTCACTTATTTGAGAGTGCACGAAACTCTCAGGGTTATAAGGAAAGCAGTTATCCCAAACATATAGTTAATAAAAACCTACACTGTTTATCAACTGTTTCCCTTAGGAAAGTATTTAATAATTTTTAATCATTTGATAGTCTGGTTTCATTTTTAGCCAGGCCTACACACTTGTCCTCGAAGCCCATTGGACTGGTGTAAAGAGTTTATCTGAGTCTATTCATTCAGGGGACATTACACACAGAGAAACCTTCCAAAAAATGTGCATGAAGACAGGAGAGAGGTTCGGGTCTGGGAAAACCAGGCGGGATATTGGTTCTGGTTGTGGGAGCTGGGAGAACCGCACAGCCTAGAAGTAGCCACATTGAGGGACCTGGGGAGAATGACTGTCACATGCACGATGTGGTCAGTGTCAGATCGTATGACTGAGATATGGCCACCGCGAAGACCTTGTTTTCTTCTTACTGACTCAGATATAGCATCTTTCCTGCACGAAAGAAGCAATGATTCATTGCTGCAATAAATTTTGAGATTAACTTTGTTCCAAATATAGTACTTCCCTTCTCATCTCTTCCCTTCTCACCTTTTCTTTCTCCCTCTCTCTCCTACCCTCCTTCCTTCTGCCTCTGAGGGCCTGGGGCTGGAAACCAGGGCCTGGTGTGTACTAGGCAAGCACTCTACCACTGCTACGTCCCCAACCCTAACACCAGTATTGTCAAGCAGTCTCTTCTAATTGAATTCTTCACCATCTGATGGGACTCATAGAAGACCACACAAGCCAACTTCCCTTACAAGATTTCTGTGTTTCAGTGTTTTAATGAGCCAACAGGTTTTTTGGTGGTTTTTTGTTGTTGTTGTTGTTGTTTTTTGTGGTACTGTGGGTTGAACCCAACGCCTCTCGCTTGCATGCTTTGCAAGTGCTGTACCATTGAGCTGCACCCTCAGCCCATCTTTTTTACTTTTTTGAGACAGGGTCTCGCTAAATTACACAGACTGCCTCTGGTCTCCAACTTGTGATCCTCCTGCCTCTGCCTCTGGAGTTGCTGGGATTATAGGCGTGCGCCACCATGCCTGCTCAACAGTCCCATTTTTTAGTATCTTAGACATAAGCCAGGGGCTGGGATTTAGCTCAGTTGGTAGAGCGCCTCTATGCAGTCTCTGAGGTCCTGAGTTCAATTCCCAGCACTGCAAAATGGGAGAAGGACGTGGCAACCCACTCCCAAAGCAATCCCCAAACAATCTGCCATTGAAAACCCTATGAGGGTCGCTATGAGTCAGATATGACTTGACGGTACCTAACAACAACAATAACAACAACAACAGACGTAAGCCAGGCGTGATGGTGCACACCTGTAATCCTAGCACTTGGGAGGCTGACGAAGGAGGATCAATGTAAATTTGAGGCCAGTCTAGTCTACCTAGTGAGTTCCAGGACAGCCTAGGCTACACAGCAAGACCCTGTCTCAAAGAAGAGCAAAACAAAACAAAAATCCCCACAATATTAGACTTGTTTTCAATGGAAACCTGTTCAGTTGTAATGAAGATAAGAATAAAAATCCTCTTTGGTTAAGAATTTTACATTATTTCTAAACACATATCAATATGTCACAATTCTACTTCCAACCAGATCAGAAGAAAAAGGAATGTGATTTGGTGTTCGAATATTTTTGTTGTCATTATTGTTAGGTGCCATCAAGTCAGGTCTGACTCATAATGACCCCCATAGGGTTTTCCATAGCTGATTGCTTCAGGAGTTGATTGCCACATCCTTCTCCCATTTTTGCAGTACTAGGGATTGAACTCAGGACCTCAGAGAGCACAGAGCAGCACTCTACCAAAACTGAGCTAAACCTCAGCCCCTGAATACTTTTAGTCTCTAAAATACAAATTGCCTGTAGCCATGCCACTGTGGTGTCTAATTCCGTCAGATCTCAGAAGCTAAGCAGGGCCAGACCTGGTTAGTACTTAGATGGGAGACCGCCTGGGAACACCAGGTGCTGTAGGTTTGGGAGAAGGACCCAGCAACCCACTCCCAAAAATCAATCAGACATTGAAAACCTTATGAACAGCAGAGAAGCACTGACAATAGTGTTTCCCCTGTTGTAGGCAGGGTCACTATGAGTCAGACACCGACTGTATGGCACTTAACAACAACAAAATACAGATACTCTTACAAAGCTTATGCTTCATACAGAAAAATTACCTTTTAAAGAAGTTGACAGATGATTAAGTACTTTACAATTTTCGATTTTACTTAGAATAAAAGACTGATGAGTCAGGCACTGTGGACCCACCTGTAATCCCAGTGATTTCCAAGGCTGAGGCAAGATGTTCTTGAGTTCAAGGCCAGAGGCAGCCTGCTTCCCTTAGTGAGAACCCATCTCGAAATAAAAATTAAAAAAGGGGCTGGGGTGTGGGTCAACAGTAAGCACTTGTCCACCATGAGTGAGGCCTGAGTTCAACTCCTCGTACTGCAAAAAGTAACATTTTAAATAGAAATTCAAAAAATTAAGATAAATAAAAAACTGATGGAAAGATACTTTTTCCTATGGTATGGGAGTTGGGTTATGAAGAACTTTGCCAGAGCTATCTAGGGTACTTACACTCCAAAATAGGTGCTGCTGTTAGGTCTCTGTTCATTACCAAATTACTCAGAAATCAGTGGTGAATTCTACAAGAAAATCTGCGTAGAGAAGATTTAGCAAGGCACTTTGCTCAGGGGCTTCTACAATAAAAGTACAAATGTATGTAAGTTTGTGTGAATAGGTATAATGTGGAACACTAAAATTTTGCTGAACAAAGACATCTTCCCCAGCCCTGGCTCTGCCCAGGAATGTGAAATTCTGTGTGTGAATACCTGCGTGCATTATTAATGCAAAGGTATGGAACCAAACAGAATCCCAGGGTCGTTTTGCATTCATGTGATTTGAGAGCTAATCAGTGCTTCCTTTTATCACCTCAGTACACACGTGTCTCCTTTCCATATGTGGCACTTGATTCAAAAAACCTATGTGACTTCCCAGGTAAAAGAGAACAGTCTCAATAGGACAGAATTAGACTTAGACAGTGTAATGAAAATATACAAGGTACAGCAACTCAGAAGGCGGAGGCAGGAGGATCTCAAGTTTCAGGCCAGAGGTAGCCTGTGCACTTTAGCAAGATTGTCTCAAAATAGAAAATGAAAAAGCTCAGTGGTGGAGCCCTTGCCCAGCACATGTGAGATGTGTGAGGCCCTGGGTTCAACCTCCAGTATTGAAAAAAAGAAAAAATAAGAAAAAAAAAAAAAAGAGAGAGAGAGAGAGAGAAAAGAAAAAGAAAATATACAATGTAAGTTATATGTGTTTTAAAACCTTTTTGATATGTCTATATACCATATGCCTGCAGCAGTAGCCCTGTGGCATCCGATCCCGTCAGACCTTGGAAGCTAAGCAGGGTTGGGCCTGGTTAGTACCTGGATGGGAGACCGCCTGGGAACACTAGAAGCTGTAGGCTTGGGAGAAGGACCTGGCAACCCCCTCCCAAAAATCAATCTGCCATTGAAAACCTTATGAACAGCAGAGAAGCACTGACAATAGTGTTTCCCCTGTTGTACAGAGGGTTGCTATGAGTCAGATACCGACTCAACGGCACCTAACAACAACAACAACAACAACACATATACTATATATATATAGACCAGAATGTTCCTTGGAAGCAAGGAAGGCCAGACTGCATCTTACATATTTCAGACATGTAGTCAGGAGAGACCAATCCCTGGAGAAGGACATGTTTGGGAGAGTGGCAAGTCAGCGAAAAAAACGAAAACCCTCCACCAGATGGATTGACACAGTGTCTGCAACAATGGGTTTAAAAATAAATAAGATTGTGTGCCTGGCACAGAATAGGGAAGTGTTTTGATCTGCTGTACATAGGGTTGCTATGAATCAGACTCGACTCAACTAACAACAACAACAACAATATACTATATATAAATAATCAATGTAGTTTTCATAAGTTTGGGAGTATTTATTATTCTTCACGTATTAAAATTACAGAATTTGGGAGAACAAGCGCTAAACATCATTTATGTTAGGGAAACATTAACATGAAAAGCCAATGATGCTTTTTTAAACAATCTTGTCAGTCACAATTTTGAGTAAGGTACAAAGACAAATATTACTCATCCATATTTCTTTCAAACAGGAAACAATGAAGAAAAGTCCAAGAAAAATCACTGACATCGGAAATGTGTTTTCCTTAGTGATTCTTGTCTCGTCCCCGTGGCTGGCTATTTTTCTAATTAAAATGGAAAACATGGAAGAAATGGAGAAACTCCTTTTAAACAATAAAATGGGCATCGAGAGAGAAGCACAATGAAGCACTAATGAACTGTTGTGTTTCTCTGCAAATTTCTTTGTTGTTGTTGGGTATTTCTGAAACAGAATTCTTTCTCCACACAAAGCCCAAGCTGGCCTTCAACTCATGGCCCTCCTGCCTTAGCCTCCCTAATGCTGGGATTCCAGGCTGGTGCCCCCTACAAGTTTTTTTTTTTTTTTTTTTTTTTGGAAATCCTTTGTGGACAATTTATTTATCTCAAAAGAATTTTTAAAATTCATTCAGCTTTTAAATTTCCTAATACAGTCTTCTGTTTCTGCCCAATTTCTTTTGCCCTGGTCAAATATGAAGAATGCGAACCTGTGACCCATCAATCACTCTATTTAGCCACTGCTCAAACCAATTTGGTTGGCTCAAAAATATTCATTGTTCATCTTGCCATTCATTACTTATTCATCAACTCATTAATAATACATAGTGATAAAGCACGAATATCAAAGTTAACACTCTTAGGGCTGTCTTTCCATATTATCTCTGCAAGTATCTAAATAAACAAATGAAAACCAAGGCTTAAGGAATAAACGTCAATGAAAAAAAGACAAGGAAAAGTACCACCCACTCCCGACAGTGTAGTTATTTTGGGAACACAATGAAGCTAAATAACCTCCTGAGTTGGTAAAGCTTTCATTACATCTTATAAGCCTCCTATTTTTGCTGTTTATTTTCTCTTTTGTTGGTCTCCAAAAACGAAACCTTTGAAAACTCTGCATTGCAAACATCTCATTCTGTAATTATCTTTGCGGGGTTGAGTCATAGATGGAGCTCAACCTAAACGGAACGGTAATGGCTCGGTACCTTTGACCAACTTTTAGGGAGCACGGACCACTTAAAAATATAATTAGCCTGAGTGAACTAAAGACAAATGGAGCAACTGTGTAGACACGGAGTCACATGCAGTTTGCAAGACGAGTCAAGCTAGTAGGGGGTGGGGGGGGTGGCCAGGAGTTGAGACGCCATAATTTACAGCGAAATGGTACAAAGAAAGAGTGCAGGAAAGCTTAGGTTGTGGAAGTAGGCACCAGACTTGGGTTCAGGTCTCAGTCTTTCTGGCTGTGAAACCCACTACTTGGAAACAGGAGATAGTTCTATCTATCTATCTATCTATCTATCTATCTATCTATCTATCGAATAAGAGAGAGAGAGAGAGAGACAAAGAGAGAGACCCTATCCTATCATAATGACTAACAAATGATGTTGTTGTTGTGTTAGATGTTGTTAAGTCAGGTTTAATTCGCAGGGACCCTCTTAGGGTTTTCAATGGCTGATTGTGTGGGGATTGCTTCAGGAATGGATTGCCATGTCCTTCTTCCATTTTTGCCCTGCTGGAGATCAAATCTGGGTCCTCAGAGTGTGGAGCAGCACTCTACCAACTGAAGTAAACCCCAGACCACTAACATCTGATTTGTTATTGTTAGGTGCCGTCAAGTCAGTATCCAACTCATAGCTACCCTATGTACAACAGGCAAAACACTATTGTCAGTGCTTCTCTGCTGTTCATAGGGTATTCAATGGAGGATTGATTTTTGGGAGTGGGTTGCCAGGTCCTTCTCCCAAGCCTACAGCTTCTGGTGTTCCCAGGTGGTCTCCCATCCAAGGACTAACCAGGCCCAACCCTGCTTAGCTTCTAAGATCTGACACCACAGGGCTACGGCTGCAGGCCTAACATCTGATAGGTGTTTTTAAATAGTGGCTTGTAAACCATGCCTGGCGGCGCATGCCTATAATCCCTATACTCACAGGGCTGAGGCTGGAGGATTGCTGCAAGTTTGAGGCCAGCCTGGGCTACATGGCACACTCCAGGCAAGCCAGGGCTACATAGGAAGACTCTGTTTCAAACAAATGAATGAACAAACAAGTTTTTTAAAAAAGTGGTTTGCATTAGTAATAAGAGAAAAATACTAAAAAACATAGAAACTAGAGAAAATTACTTAGTTTGAAATCCATGTAACCCTTATTTTCTAGGTCACAGCGGCATAGCAGCGTACAAACAAGATAATTTTACAAGGGTTAGGGGTGTAGCTCAGTGGTAGAGAGTGTACTTAGCATGTGTGAGTTTCTGAGTTCAAGCCCTAGCAGAGGGAAAGTGAGACAGAGAGAGAGATGAGAGAGAGTGAGGGTGAGAGAGAGCGAGTGAGAGCAAGAGGGAGAGGACACAGTAGCCATTTGCTGTGTAATGACTTTTCTGTCAATGGACCCTACATACCATGGTGGTCCCCTAAGATTATAATGGGGCTGAGGCAGGTCCAGCTCACAGTGACCATATGTACAACAGAACAAAACCCTACCTGACGCTGTGCCATGCATACGATTGTTTTTCACCCCACCTGCCTGATAAAAGCGGAAATCGGTCTTGGTCCCCGTTCTGGAAACTGCAGAATTAGTCCAGATTTCTGCTGGTAATTAACCTGCTCCCTTGTCTACCAGCTGGTTTCCTGAGCTCCCCAGTCAAGTCTGCGAGGTGTCTGCCACCAATGGCAGGCTCCTCTGTGCGCCTGGGGGGAGCCTGGCTGCCTCACCTTAGCTCTGCACTCTGCCACACTGTGACCAGAGACCACACTCCTACCTGGCCCTAGGCCTTCTCGCACCCCAGAGAATCTCTGCGGTCAGCCCCTCAAGCCAAGCACAGGCCCCTTGGCATCTGTCTGTCTCCTGGGCAGAGATCACATCACCCCAGGCCCATCTTGTCCCTTAGGGGCCAATCTGCCGTGTCTCACTGCCTAACCCCACCATGGGCTGCCCTTCCTGCGTAGACATCATCCCCCTCCAGCACTCCATGGATGGCTTTACTACACACATCTACCTTTTAAAATCAACACCTATTGGCCAAGCGCAGTGACACACTCCTGTAATCCCAGCAACTCAGGAGGCGGAGGCAGGAGGATCGCAGGTTTGCAGCCAGAGGCAGTCTGCATAACTTAGCGAGATCCAGTCACAATTTAAAAAAAATAAAAATGAGGCTGGGGGTGCAGCACAGTGGCAGAATGCTTGCAAAGCATGCATGAGGCCCTGGGTTCAACCCCCCAGTACTACAAAATAAACCAATACATACATTCCTATTGATGTCTGGGGGCTGGGATTTAGCTCAGTTGGTAGAGTGCTGTGCTGCAGTCTCTGAGGTCCTGAATTCAATTCCCAGCACCCCAAAACTGGGAGAAGGGCCTGGCAATCCACTCCCAAGGCAATCCCGAAAACAATCAGCCATTGAGAACCCTATGAGGGTCGCTATGAGTTGGATACTGACTCCACGGCACCTAACAACAACAACAATTGATGTCTGGGGCTTTACTCCATTTCTGTCATCATGGTAGACTGTATTTTGAGGAGGCAACTCTTCCCCAGTAGTCTTCTGAGTGCCTTCCAACCTGGGGATCTCATTTTCCTGCACTATATCTGACAGTGTTTCTTTGCTATCCATAGGGTTTTCAATGGCTAGTTGTTTCAGGAGTGGTTCACCAGTACCTCCTCCCTAGTCTGTCTTAGTCTGGAAGCTCAGCTGAAACCTGTCCACCATGGGTAACCCTGTTGGTATCTGAGATACCACTGGCATAGCTTTCAGCTTCATTGCAACACACAAGCCCCAACAGTGCAGCAAACATTTTATCACTCCTAGATTAACATTCCCATTTGAGGATAAGGAACCCCTGAAAAGTCACTTTCCGGCATCTGTGACAGAGAATAGACTCCAACCCCAGCCTTTTATAGGATTCCAGTGCACGGGGAAGGGTCGCTTTGATCGCATCTGCAGGTCCTATGCCTCTCCTGACAATGCCCTTCAGATCATGCTATTGTCTTTCTTTTCGTTCATTTTGCCGATCTATTCTGTGATCAGTGCCGTCTATCTTAGAACGTCAGCAATCATAGCCTGGGTCTAGGTCCAAAGTGTATTGTTCCATGAAGTGCAGATCACAATGGCGTTTGCACTTAGCTGTTTTTTAACTACTATATTTTTGTTTTGCCTGCAGCCGTAGCTCTGTGGCATCCGATCCCGTCAGATCTCAGAAGCTAAGCAGGGTCTGGCCTGGTTTGTACATGGATGGGAGACCGCCTGGGAACACCAGAAGCTGTAGGCTTGGGAGAAGGACCTAGCAAACCCCTCCCAAAAATCAGTCTGCCATTGAAAACCCAATGAACAGCAGAGAAGCACTGACAATAGTGTTTCCCCTGTTGTACAGAGGGTCGCTATGAGTCAGATACCGACTCAACGGCACCTGACAACAACAACAACATATTTTTGTTATAATGATTATCCTAAAATTAAAGTGGAAAGGCAAATTAAAGGTATTATTAGCCATTTGTGGATCAGCATTTTACTTTAGGTAAAGCTATAAAGATAATGGGTAGGAAAGTGCTTTGTAAAATATTATTCAAGTTATTATTTCAGTCATTTGAGTACTATTGCATTTTTATGAATGTGCCAGTTAAAATAAGAAAGGCATATTGTTCTCTATATTATAATTATGCTTATAACCAGAAATAAGCCACTCTTAACCATGCTTCCATTATTTCCTCTGTAGCTATTTATTTCCTTTATCCTATAATAGCTGTGCATTTTCAGAGTGACAGTCATAGGATCATATGCCAAAAAACCCCTTAAAGCTCTGATCCATTTCTTGCCTTTAGGCAGAGCTGCCTGTAAACCTATTCAGACAGATGACTGTTGTTGTTGTTAGGTGCCATCAAGTCGGGCCCAACTCATAGCAAGATATACATAATTGACAAAAAGCAAATGATTTCCTGATTTTAAATCTGACTGACACATTTTTAAAAAGAAGTCTCAGATCTTCCCTTCATTCAATATCAAATATTTTTGGTTTAATAATACAATCCCTTGTTGATCAAGGGCAAACAAAAAAACCAAACAAACAATGTCTTCTTTTGTTAGTCCTTAGTATAAAAAATGTCAATTGTGCACTGTTCTTAGTGATGGGTTTTCAGTCCCATTTCACCCTGGTTGCTTCTGCCAGCAACCACAACATTTAGAAAATAATGCCATTATAAGTCTTCAAAAACATTAACAAGGATTTTTTTTAAGTCCTAGAGTTACAGATGAATAGGAGAAGACCTGATGTGCAATTGCACAGAAGAGGAACTATTGTTGTTAGGTGCCCTCGAGTCGTGTCCAATTCATGGCGACGCTCATAGGGTTTTCAATGACTGATTGTTTCAAGATTGCTTCACAAATGGATTGCCACATCCTTCCACTTTTGTGGTGCTGGGGATTGAAATTGAGTCCTCAGAAAGTGTGGAGCAGCAATCTACCAACTGAGCCAAACCCCAGCCCCAGTGACTATTGTTGTTGTTAGGTGCCGTTGAGTCTCATCCAACTCAGACAGACCCTCAGAGGATTTTCAATGGCTGATTGTTTCGGGATTGCCTCGGGAGTGGATTGCCACATCCTTCTCCCACTTTTGCATTGCTGGGAATCAAACTCGGGACCTCAGAGACTGTACAGCAGTGCTCTACCAATTGAGCTGAATCCTAGCCCACCAGTGAGTATAGGTAATAATAATTAGCTGTACACTTCAAAAGCCAGAAGAAGGGATTTTGAAAGTTTTCACCATAAAGAAATGATAAATATTTGAGGAGACAGATGTATCTAACCTGATGTAAACATTATACAATGTACCTGCGGCTGTACCACTGTGGTGACCAATCCCCTCAGATCCCAGAAGCTAAGTAGGGTCAAGCCTGGTTAGTACTTGGATGGGAGACCACCTGAGAACACCAGGTGCTTTAGGCTTTGGAGAAGGACCTGGCAACCCACTCCCAAAAATCAATCTGCCATTGCAAACTCTATGTATAGCCGGGCGCAGTGGTGCACGCCTGTAATCCCAGTGGCTCGGGAGGCAGAGGCAGGAGGATCGCAAGTTCGAGACCAGAGGCAGTCTGCGTAACTTAGCGAGACCCTGTCTCAAAAAGTAAAAAAAAATGGGCTGAGGTGCAGCTCAGTGGTCCAGCACTTGCAGAGCATGCAGGCGTGAGGCCCTGGGTTCAACCCCAAGTACCGCAAAAAAAATAAAAGAAAGGAGATATGGAACAGCAGTACCCTAGAAGGGGCCCAGGCCACACACACAGAGGACCTGGTTTCAAGTCTGTCCCTGTGCTGAAACTTAACCTTCTAATTTGCTTCTCTTGCTTTTTGAGGCTGTTTATAAGATCGGCTCAGGGTTCCTACGAAAGAGCCCACTCCAGTCCCAGGAGCCTCTTTCCTGTGAATTTCTGTCCTTTCTCCTTTTGATCTGGTTCTACCTTTATTACTCCCCCAGCCACGGACCTCCATGCCCACCTGTTGCTTTCTGTTTCTGTACCACTGCCCTTCTGTTTTCCCCATCAAATTCTTTTTCTTCGCAGTTGCAAAATCTTATCTAAGACCTAAGCAGGAAGCGTCTCCAGGGTGATCTCAGCTGAAATGAACTTCTCTTCGGTCACCACACACTTCCAGAAGGATCATGGTTTTCAGTAGGAAATGGCCACATCCTTTGGGAGACGGAGCCTGGGTCTCAAATTTCTTTGTATCCCTGCATTTACTTCACATGATACCTGGTCCAAAGCAAACAACTGTTTATTGTTGGTTCTATTTAATTCCGTTCCATTATCCTTCATGCTTTCTCTTGCTCTCTCTCCTCTGTCTTTAGTCTTCATGTATCATAGGCAGAGCCATTCCACACTGAAGGCAGCCACCATGAATTCTAGAGACGGGGAAGGACGTGAACTTCCTCTAACCTCCAAGCAAGCAGATAAAAATCCTAGTAAGGAAGGGAATGGGTTTTAAAGAAAGGAGAAGGGGAAAAACTAGCCTGTCAAACAGGCAGCCTTTGCCTGTCTAAATCTGTCTGTTTTGGGATGAAAGCCAAAGTCCAGGGTCCAAGACGATTCCAATTCCATCGCATTCCATTTGTTATTTATACAGTGCGAACTGCTACAGTCTCAACCCACTTTCCAGTGAAATACAACATACCTTTGGGAGTGAAGAAGGAAATGAGGAATGAGGAAGAGGGGGAGGGGCTGGCACTTTGGTTATCGTTGGGAGCTGGTGAGGCCTGAGGCTGGGCCAACCTGCCCCTCCCCTGTCTGACACAGGTGTGAATAACGTATTGTTCAATATCAGTGGCGTAAATTTACATTGTGAGCTGGAGGCCAAGCTTCCACAGGAAAAAAGGCTTCTTTCTCCTTTGCTTGACATATGCACAGTGCTGGGGGAGATGCCCCCCAGTACTGTGTCTGGTGTCCTTCCTGAAATTTGAAACCTATTTGGAACATAAGAGATGCCAAAGCTCACCTATAAACCACACCCTTCAAGGTGTGTGTGCATGCCTCTGTGTGTGTGTGTGTGTGTGTGTGTGTGTGTGTGTTGGTTTGGTTTTGGTTCCCTTGGGTAACGGAGACAGTAAACCCTACAGCCTCTGGCATGTGAATCTCATTCCTAGGGTTTGGTCACCTACAGCATTTGGAAACGCTCATCAGGAGGTAGAAAGGGAAAGTCAGGTGGGGTCCTCAGACCATGACTGGCCCTTGCATCGGTGTGTGCACAGAGACGGTACAGTAGGGGTCTTCTGAGTTCATCACTTAGCACCTCTCATTAAGGAGACCTCTGAAGCGACAGGATCCCTCTGAAAAGAGAAAAATCATCCAAACGCTTTCACACCAGACTGTGACACTTGATGCCTTTGAAGGCGATCTTTGGGGAAATTCTCCTTTTCTTGGATGCGGGTGAGGGCTTTCCTGGACCTTTTGTCAGGGGTTACTATGAGTCAGACTCAACAGCACCTAACAACAACAACAACAACAACAACAACTTCCTTATGGAAGGAAGCCTTGCACCAAGGAAGGAGTTAAATCCAGCTGCTGCAGCCTGGGGAGCTCTGCGTTGTCTTTAACGATTAAAAAGGCAGATGTCAGTGAGCGCTGCAGAGGTTACTGTGGTTTGAAGTGTTTTCTGTAGGAGCAGGGAGAGTCCTTGGGGAGGGGTTAGGAATGAGTCGCAAAAGATAGCAGCTCATTGGGGAGGAGATTCAGCAGCCCCGCTGGGGAAGGACAGAGGCCAACAGAGGGGACAGCCACTGCGTTTCAGGAAGAGCGCTTTAAGGCTAAGTCTCAAGTGGTTTCCATTGTGTGTATAGAGTCCCTTTGCCATCTGCCTGCCCCTCAGTAACCAATGCTAAATACGAGCTGGACGCCACAGCCCTTGCTGTCATCCCAGCTCCTGGGGAGGCTGAGACTAGGGGATCTCGAGCAGCCAGCCTGGACTCCACAGGGAGACTCTGACTCAAAAAAAATTAAACCCCAAGCTATCCTTCAGCAGCAAGGGAGGGGTGCATGGGAAGCCTATGTCTGTGCCGGAAGGAGAGAATCGGAGTACACACAATTGTTAGCACAAAGGGGGCTGAGCAAAGGGTCCGAGCTGCGTGGTCTAGAGAGGGTGCAGTGGCAGCCACAGTGGGCTTGTGAAACATGTAGACATGGCCCTAGCTTCTCAGACACATTAGGAGTTAGGGCTGCATTTCCTGCATCCAAGTAAGACAGGGCAGGGTGGGAATGGAGGGAAGGTCATTATTGTTTGTTGTTGTTATCAGGTGCTGTGGAGTTGGGTCTGACTCATAGTGACACTGCGTACAACAGAACAAGACTCTCCCCAGCATTATGCCAGGCATGTGATCTTTTTTTTTTTTTTTTAATGTTTAAGTCCACTGATGCAACTAGGGTGACAGTCCATCTAGTTGAGGGTCTTCCATTTTTCATTGACCCACTACTCTTCCAAACATGATGTACTTCTCCGGGGATTGGCCCCTCTTGACATGTCCAAAATACGTAAGACACAGTCTAGCCATCCTTGCTTCCAAGGAGCACCCTGGTTGCACTTCTAGGACAGATCTATCGGGTTTTTTGGCAGTCCATGTTATATTCAATATTTGTCTCCAGCACCATAATTCAAAACCGTCAATTTTTGTCCTGTCTCTCTTATTCAATGTCCAGTTTTCACAACCATATGATGCAACTGAAAATACCATGGCATGAGTCAGGCGCTCCTTTGGCCTTCAATGTGACGTCTTTACTTTTCAACACTTTAAAGACCTTTTGCAATAGCTTGTCCCAATGCAAAGCATCCTTTGATTTCTTGACTGCTGCTTCCGTGGGGGTTGATTGTAGAATCAAGTGAAGCAAAATCTTGAACCACCTTGATCTTTTCTCCATTTTTCTTACTAGGACTTTGTTTTCTTGATGTTGAGTGCAATCCCTACTGAAGGCTGTGTTCTTTGATCTTCATCAGTAAATGTTTCAAATTCTCTTTGCTGTCTGTCAGTTTGCTATGCTGTGGGGGCTTGGGTATGGCTGTGTTGCTGCAAGCTATGCCACCAGTATTTCAGATACCAGCAGGGTCACCCATAGTGGACAGGTTTCAGCTGAACTTCCACACTAAGACAAACTAGGGAGAAGGACTCGGACGCCCACTCCCAAAATAATTGTTGTTGTTGTTAGATGCCATCAAGTCAATGTGGGACTCAGCCACCCTATGTAAAACAGAGGAAACACTGTTGCCATGCTGCTCTGCTATTTATAGGGTTGTCAATAGCTGAATGTTTTTTGGGGAAAAGGGGAGTGGGTTGCCAGGTCTTTCTCCCAAGTCTACAGGACCTACTGTGCCCAAGTGGTTTCCCATCAAAGTACTAACCAGGTCCAACCCTACTTAGCTTCCGAGATCTGATGGGATCAGACACCACAATGGTACAGCTGCAGGATCCCAAAACAATTAGTCATTGAAAACCCTATGAATATCAGAGGTCATTATGGAATGAATCATAAGGAAAGACTTGAGCTGAAATGATGATAAACTGCTTAGAATAAAAACTGCTAAAGCATGATAACTTTGTTTCAAATTGGAGGAAAGAAAGAGAAAAGAAGGAAAGAAGAGAGGAAAGACAACCTCTGCTGGTCTATGCCAATGCCATCCACAGGATCTGTCTGCTTAGAATGGATCCTGGGGAGATGGGGATTGTGTGATCCCTAAATCCCAGGAATAGCATTAAGTGATAGAGAGAGAGTGGAGAAGAAATAAAAATACAAGACACTTTGAGCTTTCAGGAACCACAAAAGGCCCCTGGAACTGACTAAAACAGGACAGTGTGGGCTGAAAGGACCCAACGATGTGAGATACTGGGTTCTATGGCTGAGGTCCCTAAGTCGCCCACAGCCATCTTTGCGTTCTACTATGCACTCATGACTCAATACATTGTCTATTGTGCCTGGTTATATATTAAATAGAGGGCATGTCCAGTAGATAATACTTAACCCTAAAGAATAACCAAGAAAAGCCAACAGCCATGCAATTCACTGTATACTTGCTACGTTCACTCAAAACCCTTAAAAAAAATTGATCCTCATGATCACTCTTTGAAGACAGCAACATCAATAAGCCATCTACACAAGAGAAGCTGGAGGCTCACATCTGGAAGGTTACATATAACAAGAACAACAACATATTTATTGATGGAAGAGCCAAGTTCTAAGCCTCAAACTTTTCACGGGTTTCAGCATGCTCTACCCTGCACAATTGGCTAGGTGCAGAATCCGCAGCATCTGGATAGATAATCCTTTGTTGTGTGCAAGAATTGCATGCTGTGGTTTGCAGAGTCTCCTTAACAAGTATAGGAAACTCTGCTCAGCTCTAGCTGATGGCTGCCATGCAAGAATGTGGACCCAGCTCTTCCAATTTTTTAATAGAAGCTAGACACAGCCCAGGTGGTGGTGCATCCCTTAATCTCAATATTTGGGAGGCTGAGGCAGGAGGATCACAAATTTGAGGCCAACCTGGGCTATCTAGTGAGTTATGCAAGACCCTGTGAAAAAGAAAGAAAAGAAGGAAGGAAGGAAGGAAGGAAGGAAGGAGAAAGAAAAAACAAAGAAAGGAAAGAAAGAAAAAGAAAGGAAGGAAGGAAGGAAGGAAGAAAAAAAAGAGGAAGGAAAGAAGGAAGGGAAGAGAAGAAGCTGGACATATGTATTTGTACAGGAAGTCGGATATTTTAGTGTTGGTGCATTTGAAAAGGAAAAGAAAGCCAGACCTTGTGTGAACAAAGCACACACGCCCACCTGTGTTGCATGCAGGGCTGTCCCCAGAGCGAGTATAAAGGTAATGTTGCTGGTGTTTGCGTTCCCTCCTCCTCCCTCCTCTGCATCAGACTCTCTCCTGCTCGGAAGAGCTGCCCCTGATTCCTCATCTCTCTTGTCAGTTTTCCTCCAAGTCATTTTCACCTTTTGGTCGGGGGAGTTTGGAAATGAAGTGGTGGCAAGAGAACCTTTTCCTTTTTTAAGCATCCAGAACTGGAGCGAGCTAGAGAGCAGGTAGATGCGAGTGGGGGCAGGGTAAGGAGGGACAAGGAAGGATGGGGAGACACCAATGCCTAGGAGCTGATGGTGAAGAAGAGAAAATAAAAGGGCGGGAACTGACAGCACTCTTAATAACTATTAAATCGTAATGAGCGAGAGGATAACCGGCTATGAAGAAGATGGCACAAGCGTGCCCGCCCTTCGCTGTGTTTCCATCCCCGGCTGAGTGACAGAGCTTAACACATTCCTTCTGACACCGCAGACGGTTTCACTGTGCTGACAGCAAAAATCTGAGTAATGCAGGGAAGGCAAATGTTTTTGCTATGACAGAAGGAAATGGTAGAGTAAGAGTGACAGAATGAAAGGGAGAAAATGTACTTTTATTGTTCTAAATAAATGTCCTGTTTCATGGTGGGTTAGACTGCATTAATTAGCAGCCAATGGTTTTGGAAATTGTATAAATGGTCTCCCTTCTGCATCGGGTGATGGAAATGCTTTCCGTGTGTTGTTTTCATGATTCAAATACACTATTTCTTTGTTCCCATTGGGTACACGGTGCCGGGCACTGTGGGGAGAATGGGAAATGGTGAATGTAATCTTTTCTACTGGGCAGCTCAGGATCTCATAGTATTAGATTTTCAAGAAGGACGAAGCTTGCCCCAGAAGCCCATGTCAAATCATAAACAGTTTCAGACGATAAAAAAAAAAAATCTATGTGCTCAGCCCCTCTCCCAGAAAACAGCACTTTTCATTCAGCTGAACATAATCCAAAGCACATTGGCGAAAACGGTGACTCTGTTGCACAGCCACTTTGCTTCCGCTTCCACAAGGAAATGCAAAGAGCACTGGCTTGGGAGCATCTGTAAGATTTTAAACAATAAAGTGGTGTTGATATTTCATCTTGACCCCAGCTGAATGTTGTTGTTGTTGTTGTTGTTAGGTGCTGACAAGTCGGTGTCTGACTAATAGCGACCCTCACAGGGTTTTCAATGGCTGTTTCAGGATTGCCTTAGGAGTGGATTGCCAGGTCCTTCTCCCATTTTTGCGGTGCTGGGAATTGAGCTCAGGACCTCAGAGACTGCAGCACAGTGCTCTACCAACTGAGCTAAATCCCAGCCCCCAGCTGAATGTAGGCTGGATATTTTAACTACCATATACAGGGATATTTTCTCCTGTCCCACCTCCGTCTTATTGCATATTTCCTCCTACCAGTCGACCCAACTTGATGGTACCTAACAACAACTCTCATACAATCAAGAATCTCCTACACGTTTGTTTTAAATGCGACCACACCTCTCTCCATTGTCTCCTCACTCAGTTTAAAGTGAGGGAGTCACACCTGTCTTTCTATTTCTTAAGGTTGACAAGGGTTATTGATAGGCACAAGTGAGAAAAAAAAATAGGACAACAGAAGTAGTGCCACCCAGTGAGAACAATGAATTGTAAACACTGTCAAAACAAGATAGGTTTGATTCATTCACTTCATTTTCCTTGCCAGGTCAAAAAAAGCAGAACTGGGCCAGACAAATGTGTTGACACAGAAGGGCATCTTTTAGCAGTGCACCTATTGTATTTTTAAAAAATAGTATCCATATGGAGGTTAAAGTGAAAGAGAACAAGTGCAAAACACAGGGTGCCATTCTATGAAAATCCCACAATGAATGTCACTATGCTGTATGCAATTAAAAATTATATTATACCTCATAATATGTACAATTATTTCTACACATTAATCAAAAAATTTATAAAGTATTTGAGATGGAAGTGTCAGCAATCTCAGTTTGATAATCACACAGTGTATGTATGAAATGAATGATCACTCGGTACCCCACTAATCTCTCACCTGTCTATCTGCTTGTTATACTGTGGGGGCTTGTGTGTTGCTGTGATGCTGAAAGCTATGCCACCAGTATCGCAGATACCAGTAGGGCCACTCAAGGTGGACAGGTTTCAGCTGAGCTTCCAAACTAACACAGACTAGGGAAAAGGACCCGGCAGCCCACACCCAAAACAATTAGCCATTAAAAACTCTATGAACAGCAGAGAAGCACTGTCAAAGGTAGTGCTGGAAAATGAGCCCTCCATGCTGGAAGGCATTCAAGAAATGACTGAGGAAGGGCTATCTCCTCAAAGTAGAGTCAATCTTAATGATGAGAATGGAGTAAAGCCCCTGGAACCTCCTTTTGCTGGTGTGGAATGACTCAAAATGAGAAGAGACACAGTGACTGCAACAATGGGCTCAAATACAAAAAGATCGTGTGCATAGCACAGTGCTGGGGAGTGTTTCCTTCCATTGTTCATAGAGTCACTGTGAGTTAGACTTGACTGGATAGCACCTAACAACCTAACCCCATTAATACGTACAATCAAAATAATAAGAAAATGCCCGAATTACTTGATGAGTTATCCAAAGATTGTTGTTGTTGTTGTTAGGTGCCGTTGAGTCAGTAGCCGACTCATAGTGACCCTCATAGGGTTTTCAGTCATTGACTGTTTCGGGATTGCCTTGGGAATGGATTGCCAGGTCCTTCTCCCATTTCTGCGGTGCTGGGAGTTGAACTTGGGACCTCAGAGACTGCAGTGCAGTGCTGTACCCACTGAGCTAAATCCCAGCCCTTCCAAAGATTGCACTGTATCTATTGAGAAGCGTTATGCTCATTTCCTACCAAATCTCCCCCAATATCAAACGTGCCCTTTGTCTCTTCTGCGGCAGCTACAGTGTTAGTGATATACTGCAGTCTGTATTTGGGCTCTCTGTGACATCTGTGGATCCTAATTTTCATGTTGCTGTTGTTGTTAGGTGCCATCGAGTGGGTATCCAACTCATAGTGACCCTCATAGGGTTTTCAATGGCTGTTTCGAGATTGCCTTGGGAGTGGATTGCCAGGCCCTTCTCCCATTTTTGCGGGGCTGGGAATTGAGCTCAGGACCTCAGAGACTGCAGCGCAGCGCTCTACCAACTGAGCTAAATCCCAGCCCCCTATTTTTCATAGAGACACAAAATTCATGTGGTAAAAGTAAAAGTAGATCCCGGGGGTGGTGTGCACATGAGGCCTGCCACATGGGGCCCAGTGTCCCAGTGCCCCATGCCTGCCTCCAACTTTTGTCAGGGTCCAGCGTCAGCGGCCCAAAAGAGACACGAAGTGACTCATTCAAGGCCACCCAGTGTCAGGGATGTAATCCAGACCTGATCTCCTTACTACACGCATTTTATGGACGAAGCCACTGAGAGGCAGAACGACAGACTGAACCGTCACCCCCACACTCCTGGAGCCTCACACATGACCCTCATTCAAGTAGCCCCAGGGCCATCCCGGAATGTGACTGGGGTGTGTAAGGCCTGGGCAATGTCATTTCTTTCAGGACTTTTTCCGCATTCTTTGTACTCTTTTTGAGTGAGCTCAGCCTCTCCGAGAGTTTCAGATATCATCTACGTATGGATGATCCCCAAATCTCCAATCCAAAGTTCTCTCCAGAGCAGAATTTCCAACTGCTCACACGTAAGCCCCCCTGGATCCCTTGCCTTCTTCCTCGGCTGGGCCGCCAGTGCTGGAGATGGAACCCAGGGCCTCAGGTATGCTAGGCAAGTGCTCCACCACTAAGCTACACCTCCAGCTTCATACCTTATATTCATGCCTAGAGCTCTTCTGCAGACAGAGGGAGAATTGAGAATAGAAACCCTACCTCCGGTAGACTGCTATGTTCCCTTTGGAAGGTCAGATGGAATTTCTGAGTGCAAACTAGACAGAACATTGCAGGTCATCTGGCCTGTGTGAGCGGGACTGCCAAGCCTGGAGAATGGAAGCCTGGTGTTGCTGGGCACCATCTTGCCATCCCAAAGAGAACCTGCCCCAAAATGAAGCTAACACAGGTGGAAGCTAAGCTGTGAGATGGAGAAGCTGGAGACCAGATGCCATCTCTAGAGTACCTGGATACACCCATGCCTTAAGCTAGTATAGCCTACAGCCACAGCACTGCGGTGTCCGATCCCATCAGATCTCGGAATCTGGGCAGGGTTGGACCTGGTTAGTACTTGGATGGGAGACCGCCTGGGAACACCAGGTGCTGTAGGCTTGGGAAAAGGACCTGGCAACTCACTCCCCAAAAAACAATCTGCCATTGAAAACCCCATGAACAGCAGAGAAGCACTGACAATAGTGTTTCATCTGTTGTACATAGGGTCGCTATGAGTCAGACTCCGACTCGACAGCACCTAATGACAATAACTAAGCTAGTGTAACCCTGGACATTTCCTTTACATGCGCCCAAGTTGGGTTTTTTCCTCTCTTTCCTCTTATGAAAGTTTTATTTGGACTTTTATTGGTCAGTTACAACCAGAAGTGTCTTAACTAGTCCACGCCATAAATTGTATATAGTTCTCACGACAGACTACAGTTCAGTCTTTTCAACAGATCCTTTTGTCATACAGTGTTAAATTTGAATTGTAAATTTGTCATAAGGATCAAATTAGACCCTATAAATAAATAAATAAATAAAGTAGATTCTAACCTCGTAAAAAAATTGAGAACAGGTGATCAATATTCCCAAAGAATCGTGAAAATTCAGAACAGTCTAAAGAACAGATAACCTTCAAGGAAAGTTGATTGAAAATCCTAAGTCAAGATCAAATAAGTGGCTGGGTTTAAAATTGCGTGGTTAAGGCCAGGCCTTTAGCTGGGTGGCAGAGATCATGTTTATGATGGGCAAGGCCCTGAGTTCCATCACCAGCACCAAACGAAACAGAACAGCGCAAAACAGAAATCGCTTGGTTTGCATCCCATTCATTAATCAACATCTGTGAATCTTGACATCACATGTGCTTCCAACTTCTTCCTTACAGCTTCTCAGCCATTCCTAAAGCTACTGTGATGCCAGTACATGATCAGTCAAAATGTCTTAGACTTTTGACTGCAGTGAAAGAACAGAGAAAATGCAAAGAGCTTAATTGGTCCAAGTGGCTTCTCTTGTTTAAAAAACAAAACAAAAAAAAAACCCTAACCTATGTTGAATGTAGAAGCCCCTGAAATATAACCAATGGATACTGCATTGCCTTTTTCAACAGTGATTTCTCAGAAGTTCATTTCTTTATAAATTCAGAATAGAAAATTATTTTCTTTTTGTGTTAATCAGTGACTGTTAAGTTTTTATAAATATAATAGATGTATCTGAAATAACCTTAATATTCAACTTGTATTTATTTGCCTGCAGCCATAGCCCTGTGGCATCCAATCCTGTCAGATTTCAGAAGCTAAGCAGGGTCAGGCCTGGTTAGTACTTGAATGGGAGACCGCCTGGGAACACCGGGTGCTGTAGTCTTGGGAGAAGGATCTGACAACCCACTCCCAAAAATCAATCCACCATTGAAAACCCTATGAACAACAGAGAAGCACTGACAATAGTGTTTCACCTGCTGTACATAGGGTTGCTATGAGCAGATACCCATTGGATGGCACCTAACAACAACAACAATTTATTTGTTTATTTATTTATTTACTTACTTATTTACTGATGCTGGCAATGGTATCCAGGATTTTGCATTTGCTGGACAAGCACTCTACCATTGAGTTAGAACTCCTACCTGACATCTCTATTTTAAGTCATTCAAATCACATATGTCAACTAATAGCCTATTTTTTATTTTCTTCCTTCCCTTTTTCTTCCTTCCTTCCTCTTTCTTTCTTTCTTTCTTTCTTTCTTTCTTTCTTTCTTTCTTTCTCTTTCCTTTCTTTCTTGTTTACTTTTTATTTTGGAACAAAGAGTAAGCATTACTAAACCATGCCTGCCTCCAACTTTTGTCAGGGTCCAGTGTCAGCAGCCAAATCTAGAGGCATGAAGTGACTCATTCAAGGTACCCATAAAGGTAAGGATTTTGCTTCTCCCGTGTTTCTGTCATTCTCTATTCATTGTGGTGCTGAGATGGAACCCAAGGTCTTGTGCGTGCCAGGCAAATGCTCCATCACTGTGATACACCCCCAGCCCTATCTTCTGATTTTAAATAACTTGTTTGAATTCTATCATTTGGCAAACCATCTCAGGTTTTCAAACAATATCATTAGTTCTCACTAGAAACAAATTGCTTTGACAATATGTGAGCAAACAGAGGCACCTACGTCTGTGTCCCGTGGTGTCCCTCCCCTGCTCTGGCCAGGGTTTTCCTCTCCAGAGCTGCGAGGTGTGTGTGGCTCTGGGCCAACAGAAATGCCTATGGAAAGGAAAGCCTGTCATGAACTGAGGGCTGCCTGCTTTGTGCAAGATGAGACACCAAGGCCTGATATAGTGAAACTTCTTCAGAACGTGTTCCAGGGCACTGGATATGTTGAATGTTATACATGGGAACACTCTTGCAGGGCGGAGGCACAATGACCGTGTCTCACATACTGTCCCCAGCCGAGATTCCAGAACCCTGCACGGGAGCCTGTGTTGTTGTTGTTGTTGTTAGGTGCCATCAAGTCAGGTCTGATTCATAGCCATCCTAGACACTGTGCCGTGCCCTGCACTATGTCCGTGCTTCTCTGCTATTCATAGGGTTTTCAATGGCTGATTATTTCAGGAGTGGACTGCCACATCCTTCTCCTATTTTTGCAGCACTGGAGATTGAACCCAGGGCCTCAGAGTGAACAGAGCAGGGCTCTACCAACTGAGCTAAACCCCAGTCCCACTGTGCTTCTCTCTGTTGTTGTTGTTAGGTACCCGACTCATAGCGACCCTCACAGGGTTTTCAATGGCTGACTGTTTCGGGATTGCCTTGGGAGTAGATTGCCAGGCCCTTTCCCATTTTTGCGGTGCTGGGAATTGAACTTGGGACCTCAGAGACTGCAGCGCAGCACTCTACCAACTGAGCTAAATCCCAGCCCATGCTTCTCTTTAGGACATGCTTATTCTGTTATGGGCTATCATCATGGTTCTTGTGTTTTGAAACTCTCTTTTTCGTTTTAATTTATTTCTGATCATAAAGAACCTCAGCTGACTGAGGACAAAACTCCAGAACACTAGAGAATAGGCCAGTACATCATCTTTGCCTCTGTCCCTTGGGCTTTGTAGACCCTGGGGCTGGGCTGTGGGAGGAACACAGCCTGGCCGTCTTTTATTGTGGGCTCCTGCTGCCGCCTACTCACTTTTCTGGAGGGCTCTTTCTGGAGCATGCTGTAAGTTCTACTTTGCTGAGGTTTTCAGTTATCTGAGAGCATCTCCGTATTCTTCAGATTACCAGGAATCTGCTGTCATGTGACTTCATGACGCAGGAGATAAGAGATCAAGATAGAGATTGCTCAGGGAGGCTCTGTTTCCTAAGTGTGGATGATAAGCATTGGCAGATAAAATGTCATCAGTCAAGGAGGGGAAGCAGGCAGGAACCAGAAGAATGCTTCCAATTCAAAGTCCAGTGTAAATCTTGCCCTTAACAAAATCAGACAAAATGGGAAGAATTGGGAAATTTTAAAAGAACAAATATGAAGCCAGAAAAGTATTGGTTAGTGGGCTGGGGATGTAGCTCAGTGGTAGAGCACTGGCCTGACATGTCCAAGGTCCCAGATTCCATCCCAGTACTGCAAGAAAAAGAAAAAAAAAAGCACTGCTTAAATACATGAGCACAGACATAATGTATGTATGTATGTATGTAATGTATAGGGCTGGGATTTAGCTCAGTGGGTAGAGCGCTGCGCTGCAGTCTCTGAGGCCCCGAGTTCAATTCCCAGCACCACAAAAATGGGAGAAGGGCCTGGCAATCCACTCCCAAGGCAATCCTGAAACAGTCAGCCATTGAAAACCCTATGAGGGTCGCTATGAGTCGGATACCGACTCGACGGCACCTAACAACAATGTAATGTATATGTGGGTCTTTTCCATTTCTGTTGCGATTAAGTAACTTTTTAGTTGTTGTTAGGTGCCATCGAGTCAGTGTCCAACGTACAGTGACCCTGAGTACCATAGGCGAAACACTATTGTCAGTGCTTCTCTGCTATTCATAGGGTTTTCAATGGATGATTTTTGGGAGTGGGTTGCCAGGTTCTTCTCCCAAGCCTACAGCACCTGGTATTCCCAGGCGGTCCAAGTACTGACCAGGCCCAACCCAGCTTAGTCTCTGAAATCTGATGGGATCAGATGCCACAGTGGTGCAGCTGCAGGCTCCATACCACCGCCAGTTGTGGTGGCGCACTCCTGTAATCAACGAGCTATGGAGGATGAGGCAGGAGGATCTGAGTTTGAGGACAGCTTAGACAACTTTTTACAGTAAATTTGTAAGTTGATTATTAAGTTTGTCAATAATGGCCTGCTTTTTATGGTTCTTAAACAACAAAAAAAAAGGTGCACAAGATTAGATGTTTGTTTTCGGAAAACACGAACAATGTTTTTAACATTTTGACTTGCTAGATTCCAGAAGGGAGAAGGACCCGGCAACCCACTCCCTAAAAAGCAATCAGCCATTGAAAACCCTATGAATAGCAGAGAAGCATGACAGTAGTGTCTCAACTGTTGGACGTAGGGTCACTATGAGTTGGACACTGACTCGACAGCACCTAACGACAATAACAACAAGGTTCCAGAAGGGGTTGGTGTTTAACTCAGTTGGTAGAGTGCTGCTCCGCAGTCTCTGAGGACCTGAGTTCAATCCCCAGCACCATGAAAACGGGAGAAAGATGTCACAATCTACTCCTGAAGCAATCCCAAAACAATCAGCCATTGAAAACCCTATGAGGGTCTCTATGAGTCAGACACTGACTTGACAACACCTAATGACAACAAGTCCCAGAATGTGAGTAGTCTAATGGAACTCATTGTCACTAAGAATGTTCTAAAGGCTTCAGAGAATACAGAAATGAAGTCATCACATATCAAACTCTAGATAACTTCTAACTCTCTCCTACCCACCCCACCCCGTCAATTACATTCTTCCAGTACGGAGTGGGTTATACAGAAGTCAGTGTTGATGCTTCAGAGGGTGAGGCAGCTCTATAAACTTAAATATTCAACATCCCTCCTCTTAAAGTACCACCATCTATACTGCCCATGAGGATTTCTCATTGGTTACCTGCTTGGGCAGCCACCTCTAAACTGCCCCTATGTCCCCACGCTTCCAGTGTTCATGCGCTCGTGTAATTCAAGAGTGAACGCCAATCCGTGTGTTGTGTAACATCCGCTCCTCCAGTGTGAACTGGCTTGGCTTTAAGCAGAATGAAGCAAGCAATGGGGTATCACCTATCGGATTAGGTTACAAAATGGCTGTGACTTCCATCTTGGGTGCTCTCTCTCTCTCTTTCTACATCTGAAGGAAGTCAGCTGCCATGTTTTGAGCTGCTCTGTGGACAGGCACACAAGGAACCAAATCCTGTTGACAGTCATGCGACTGAGCCTGGAATCAGATCCTCCCCCATCGAGTCTTCACCTTAGACCTCAGCCCCAGCCAACAGCTCATCTGTAACCTCCTGAGAGACCTTGAGCCAACTAAGCTACATTCTGAATGCACAGAAAGTGTGAAATAATAAATATTTGTTGTTTGAAGCCACGACATTTTGGAGTAATTTGTCATTCAGCCATAGGTAATGAGTACGCCATTTTTGTTGTCTTTGCCGTCTATTCTCTTCAGCCTGCTTTCCCTTCCTGCCCCCTCTGGCCTTTGCTCTTCCATTGCTTTTCCACACCCCTACATTCCTTCTCCTCCTTTTGCGAAATAGTTTAAAACTATCTCTGTTTCATAGGTTCCTCTAGGCCATGCCCTGAGGGCTTCTCCTTTTTCACCTCAAATGGCCTAAAAATGATAAGGTACATTTTCAACCTGAGAGAAACTTCAGTGCTGGCTGCTATAAGAACCTTTTTTTTTTTTTTCAATTTATATTAAGAATGTGACTCATCCAAAATAAATAATGTATCTATGATCTCATCAACTTAAAAATACTTTAGCTCTGGTATATTTCATAAAGTTAGGATAAAAAGTCCAGATGATTCAACTCAATTCCCTGAGTACTTAAACTTTTTATGTTAATAAAACAAATAGTTTTTAAATAATTGAAAAATGTTAACCTGGGCTTACCATTTTGTTTGGATTATTGCTATGTGTCAGTGTGAGTTGTCTGCATATGAAATCCTCAAGTTTTCAGCCTTTTGGGCTCAGGTACTACTTTAATACCATAAATGAAATGCCCTATGCCATCCCCACCCATCATCTTAAAAATGTTATATTAAGGCTCTGGATGTTACTCAGTTGCCTAGCATGCAAGAGACCCTGAGTTCAATCTCTTATATCACTAAATAAATAAATGGTTGAATTAGAGGTGACCAATAACTTAAGCTCCCACATGTCTAACAGCTTCTTGTCCTATGGAGGCTTGTGTGTTGCTGTGATGCTGAAAGCTCTGCCGCAGTATCTCAGATACCAGCAGGGCCACCCATGATGGGCAAGTTTCAGCTGAGCTTTGAGACTAAGACAGACTAGGGAGAAGGATCCAGCAGCACACTCCTAAAACAAAGAGCCATCGAAAACCCTATGAATAGTAGAGAAGCACTGTCAAATATAGTGGTGTAAAATGAGCCCCCCAGGCTGGAAGGCATTCACAAAATGACTGGGGAAGAGTTGTCTCTTCAAAGGGGAGTCAACTTTAATGACAAGAATGGAGTAAAGCCCCTGGGACCTCCTTTTGCTGATGTGGAATGACTCAAAATGAGAAGAAACACAGTGGCTACAACAATAGTTGCTAATAGTCAGATTCAACTTGATGGCATCTAACGATAACAATGACTTAAAGTTGAGCATTTCTTGAAGCTAGACTTTCCTTGCAGTGTCCTGGGAAAGCCCCCCTCTACACCTCAGAGGCCTGGTATCCTTCCTCCATTCACCCTCCAACCTCCCCAAACCCTTCTCTTCTAGTTTACTATTTTTCCTCCAGTCCCACGGTCCCCACATCTATTCCCCAGCATGACTTGTTTTTTTCTTCACATAGGGAATTTAAGCGTGGTTTTGTTTAACTCCTTGCATCTAGATTGGGTGATCACAGGGTGAGGCTCAGGGTCCCAACTTCTGCCATTGGGGAGGTCTGGGCACATTCCTGCTGCCTTCCTAGGGTGGCTTCCTCCTGGGTGCTGACTGCCCCCAGCCACTTAAAATGGCATTAAAAAGTCAAATGAGAGTTGAAATAAAAAGGTTAAGTTAGCCAAGCTCCATGGTACATGCCTGTAATACCTGCAACTCGGGGAGCAGAGGCAGGAGGATCCCAAGTTCGAGACTCGAGGGCAGCCTCTGTAACTTAGCAGGACCCTGACTCAAAGTAAAAATAATAAAAAATGGGCTGAAGGTGCCTCCCAGTGGTAGAGCGCTTGCAAAGTATATGTGAGGCCCTGGGTTCAACCCCAGTTTAAAAATTCTAATAAAATGTACAAGACAAAAAGTCATTTTCCCATTGAATTCCCATTGAATTTGCTAAAAAAATAAAAAATAAAAAATAAAATTAGAGGCATTTTTGTTTATTTTGCTATTGTTTTATTTTTTGACAGGGTCTTGCTCTCTTGCCCAGAATGGCCTCGAACTCATAATCCTCCTACCTCAGCCTCCTGAACTGCTCACACTACAGGTGAATACTGACATGCCCAGCCCAAACTGGAGTTTTTTCTTAGGATTAGACCAGACACCCATACCATAAACCAATTTATAATTAATTTTAAATTAAATAAAAGAGCTATTTTTATGGTTGCTCTTAGAGACCAGAATCTCTTTGGAGGTCAGTTTCTATATACTGAGTGCTCATTCTGTGGCATGGCAGATATGAGAAAGTTATACCTTCTCTTTCAACATTAGAGGTCTGACATTGAAATGAATCTTGGACTTTAGACTGCAGTAAATTACACTTAGTCCCTGGAAGGCGGGTGAAGATAACACTCCCAGCTTCAGACATGGGCTCTCAGGAAGACCTTTAGAGGAGTTGTGGAGGAATATACACCAACTCTAATGGCCGTCCATCTGAGGTAAGAAGAGTTGCTCCCTGCCGGGCACCTGGGAAACGTTCCCCCTTGGCTGCTAATTGCATCCAGTGTTTTGCAAGGGAACTGGGAGTTTCTAGGGGAAAATAACTGGGTTCAGGGGAGAGGAAGAAGGAAGCTGTGAGGGAGGAAACACAAGTCCAGAGGTAGATAGTTTCCAGAAGGAGAAAGAATGCCATAAGGAGCAAAGCGTAATATGGCGAGGTGCACTGCATTCAACAAAAGACCTGGGGCTCTGCATGGAGGCGTTTTCAAGTTCAGACTCTCTCACTCGACCCCACTCAGTCAACACTGCCCTTTGACCCGTCTCAAAGAGCTGTCACCTCACACTAGGTTGCTCTTTGGGGACCAAGACAACCTGCAGGGGGCCCTGTAATAAAGTGTCTCAGGGAGGAAAGGAATTGTTGCCCTCTTGGTTGAGCCAGACTCTGAGTCTGGACGCTGCTACCAGTAATCCAATGGTAGTCAGCGGCACAGTAGGCACTGAGTGAGCTGGGACCAGAGATCAGCAGAATTTGACCTTGCCCCGCAGTCAATCACCAAAGTGCTCCGCCAGTGCAAGCCAAATGTGTTTGAGCAACAGCCAAGTTAAAACTTAAACAGAGGGATTGGGAGTATCGCTCGGTAGTAGAATGTGTGCTAAGCGTGTGCAAGGGCCAGGGTTCAATCCCCAACACTAAAAACAAACAAATTTAAAGAACATCATCCTGCGGGAGAGCACAGAAGGAAGTGGGAGTCATTGAAGCCCCCAGAGATGTGTGCTGATGGACAGAGAAGAGAGAGAGTTTGGAAGGGGTTGATTTGCCATTGTTACAGTGCAGGAAAGATACTCAGCTAGGAAAAGTTAGGCTTGAATGTTAGTGTCACCTCATTGGCACTCACAAGCTAGGAGGCGGCCAGAGCTCACAGAGGGAACAGTTTCTACCTACGATCACTTTTCGTATGGGCTCATTTCAATCATGTAAAAATAACATTTTGAAAAAATCATCTTTGTTGAAGAATGAAATTAGATTTCAGTTACAAAAACTGAGAAACAAGCCGGGCATGGTAGTGCATGCCTGTAATCCCCGCGGCTCGGGAGGCGGAGGTAGGAGGATCGCAAGTTCGAGACTAGAGGCAGCCTGCGTAACTTAGTGAGACCCTGTCTCAAAAAGTAAAGAAAAAAAAAAAAAAACAAGGGCTGGGGGTGCAGCTCAGTGGTCCAGCACTTGCAAAGCATGCAGGCGCGAGGCCCTGGGTTCAGACCCCAGTACTGCAAAAAAAAAAAAAAAAAAAAAAAAAAGTTGAGAAACAGCCAGATTTGGGGATGAGTATTCTCGGTCATGGGTGTACAACAGGATGAAACTTTGACACCAGCCTGTGGCTCTCACCTCAGTCAGTAAACCAGCGTAACAATTCTGTGTCATGCCATAATATGAACAAAATGAGAAGGCTTTTGGGAAAGCCTTTAGCACAATGTCTGGCACACAGCAAGTGCCAATTGTATTTGTTCATCAATCAGCAAAGAAGGCATTGCCAGGAAATTTAACTGGTATCAGAAGCAAGACCACATGAAACATTGGAGCGAACGCTATGGCCTTTGATATCCACAGCACCATGAATGAGAAAAGGGATCTGACAGATTCTATTGTAAGGTGGAATAGGGAGAATCCAGCACTGGGAACACTGGGTTTTTAGCCCTGGCGTGGCTTCCAACTCCCCTGGTGCTTTTGGTCAGCCTCTGTGCTGACCTCCCAGGATCAGCTTGCTCGTGTGGAAAGGCAGGGGCTTGGTCTCAGTCATTGCCAAGGCCATGTTGAACAATGACAACTCACACACTTGTAAGATATGACTGTTAGGGTTTCTATAATACCTGCTTTAATTATTTATTATTTTTAATGTCTAGTATAGCCACTGGGGGCTGGGATTTAGCTCAGTTGGTAGAGCGCTGTGCTGCAGTCTCTGAGGTCCATTCCCAGCACCACAAAAATGGAAGAAGGATGTGGCAACCCACTCCCAAGGCAATCCTGAAACAATCAGCCATTGAAAACCCCATGAGGGTCGCTATGAGTCGGATTGGACGCAACGGCACCAAACAACAACAACATAGTAACTAGGGGTTAGCAATTAAAATGGTTTGCGATGAAAAAATTTTTAACTGTGTTTTTATAGAAAAAGACTTTTTAAATATAATCTCCAATTAAATTAACTACAACTGTGGGAAGGTGAGTTGATTGGACTGGTAGGGAATGGTCACCCTATGTTCTGGGTGCCACCTTACCCAATTTAGAGATAAATGGGTAGGGGGAAGACTACAGACTCTTTGACAAGCTGTTCTGGCAAAGCAAAATATAAAAAGTTATAATGGTCACAGTTTAAACTTGTACGACTGTGTTTTCTCAGGGAGGAATGGGGGTGGGGGTGGTGAGGATGAAGTAGAGGCATGAGGAAACTATTATTATCATCGAAATAATATTATTGAGTATGTATTGCATATCAGGGCTGGGATTTAGTTCAGTTGGTAGAGTGCCGCTCTGCAGTCTCTGAGATCCTGGGTTTGATTCTCAGCACTGCAAAAATGGGAGAAGGATGTGGCAATCACTCCTGTGGCAATCATGAAACAATCAGCTATTGAAAACCTTATGAGGGTCACTATGAGTCAGTCATGATTCCATGGCACCTGACAACAACAACATTGCACGTCAGGGATGACGACAGCATTCCACCCCTGTCTGCGCCATAGGTTGACACAATAACTCTCATTTTACAAAAGAGCAATTTGTCAGTGTTACCCAAGAGAGTTGCTGGGGTTTGAGGCCACACCTGTGACTCTGTTCAGTGCGTTTTATGGATTATTTTGTGCAAAGAGGAATTTATGAAAGGAGCACAAAAATATTTGATACTTAAAATATAGAGAAGAAACTATGCGGTGCAGCTCAGGGGGACAGGACCTGCACGGCATGGATGAAACCCTAGGTTCCATCTCCCGCACCCAATAAAGAATATTAGGAAAGATTCCCTGGCACGTGAGTCACAAAGCTTCCCCGTTTCTTAGTAATAGGATCTGTGAGCCACCTTGTTTTGTTTGCTTTGGTTTTGTTTTTTTGAGACAGAGTCGCACTATGTAGCCCAGGTTGGCTTCAACCTAGCAATCTTCCTGCCTCTGCCTCCCAAGTGCTGGAATTGCAGGCGTGCACCACCACATCCAATTCTTTTTATTTTTTGTTCCCTTTTGGTGCTGGGGATTGATCCGAAGGCCCCTTGTATGCTAAGCACATGCTCTACCACGCTACCATGCTATACCCTCAATCCCCCTAATAGGATGTTTGTACGTTACTATGTAATTTTAGTGAACGCTGGTCCTTAGAGATCTACGCGGAGGCATATCACCGCGATATTATAAACTTTCTAGTTGGCATCACCTTCATGTCATCAAAAATATTTTGCTTGCTGCTTTCCTAAACCTTAAAATAAGATATTTTTGCAGAGCGGCAGCATCAGCCTCCCCAGCAGGGACTGCTGTAGTGATTATCAACTCTGAATTAGTGATTAAATTATTGAGGCAAGACAACAGCAAGATTTCAATTGTGCTGAGCACCAAATCTTGCGTTGCATTAGAAGAGGCTCCTATTGATTCATCAATGAGAGCAATTTCACTAATAGAAAGGCAGCTGGTGACCAAGGGAAACCATCTTTGACCCCTATAATGAGTTCTGTAACTGTCACAATATTTTATGACGATTTGGGGCTCCATTCTAATTGCTGTATTCCCCTGTTGTGCAACATCTACAAATCCACACCTCGTTAATACCATTGCCTTATTTATTGTTAATGTCATCACTTCGATTACTGGCCTTGGTTTTCTTTCTTTTGTTTTCCCTGTCTTATTTTGGGGTACTATTGCCAGTCAACTGAGCTGGAAAGCTGGGGTCATTCATGTTTTTTACAACTTCTACTCAGCATGTGGCCTGCAGCCATACTGCATCGCATCTGAACCCATCAGATCTTGGAAGCTAAGAAGGGTCGGACCTGGTTAGTACTTGGATGGGAGACCACCTGGGAGCACCAGGTGCTGTAGGCCTGGGAGAAGGACCCAGCAACTCACTCCCAAAAAACAATCCGCCATTGAAAACCCTATGAATAGCGCAGAGAAGCAGTAACAATAGTGTTTTGCCTGTTGTACGTAGGGTCGCTGTGAGTGGGACACCGATTCGATGGCACCTAATATCAACAACTCAGCATGTGATTCAAATGCACATGCTCCCTTCCTGTAGCTCATGTTCACTATCCTGGGCCACATCAATAGCTGCCTGCAGGAGCACTGTGACTCTTAGCATTTCCCTTCTCCCGTTCCCACATAGCCTAGAGTCCTTCATTTAAACCCAAGGCCAACCTTTGAGAGGTGCTAACTGTCTACAGGGGAGAAGGACCTGGCAACCCACTCCCAAAAAATCAATCTGCCATTGAAAACCCTATGAACAACAGAGAAGCACTGACAATAGTGTTTCGCCTGTTATACGTAGGGTCACTATGAGTTGGACACTGACTCGACGGCACCTAACAACAAAAACAACTGTCTACAGAATTAAGCCCAAGTTCCTCATATGGCTTAATAAGGCTCTCACTGCCCAGTCACCCTCTCTACAACTGAGTTAAGTCTCCCCTAAACACACATGTCTTGGACACTTAGTGCCCAGCCTGTGCCTACTGGCATGTGGTGGAACCTTTAGGGGGTAGGGCCTAGGGGAGGAAGTTAGGTTATTGGTGGCATGCCATTGCAGAAGATATTGGGACTCTGGCTCTTCCTCTTTCCCTTTTTGCTTCCTAGGTTGGAGATTTAACTCCACAGTAGAATACTTGCCTAGCATGGGCAAGGCCCTGGGTTCACTCCCAATACAAAAATCAATTAATGAATGAACTAGTTAATTAAATAAAAGCATCTCTTTTTGCTTCCTGGCCACCATGAAGTGAGCAGCTTTGCACTAACATGGGATCCCTGTCATGATGTTCTGCCTCACCACAGCCTCAAAAGTCATGGTGCCAACCAACGATGGCCCGAACCCTGTGAGCAAAAACAAACCTTTCCTCCTGACAAGTTGATTTTTCTCAGGTATTTATCACAGGGATGGAAAGCTAACACACTCTCAAAGGCATGCCCCGCCCCATGCTGAACTCGTATTTTACTGTGCCCTGCACTGTTGCTATTTCTCCCCTCTAGCCTTTTGCTCAAGCTGTCCTCTTTGCCCAAATTGCCCTTGTGCCCATGTCATCCTCTGACTGTCCCTTGCCTAGGTCCTTCTCACTCTTTAAAACTGTTCAGAAAACACCTCCTCAAGGAAATCCTGCCACCCCACACCTGAGCCCCCAC
The DNA here is from genome assembly GCA_007922755.1 of Pedetes capensis. Taxonomy (NCBI): domain Eukaryota; kingdom Metazoa; phylum Chordata; class Mammalia; order Rodentia; family Pedetidae; genus Pedetes; species Pedetes capensis. The sequence continues at coordinate 41,142 of VMDO01005540.1, read as the reverse complement.
CTCCATCCTCAGCTGGGGTAGGTGATCCTCCTCTCTGTTCCCATGACTCAGGGAACAAATTAGATATGTACTAAATGCATTACTGTAACTGTCATTACCCTTACTACATTTTATGGTAATTTGTGTAGGTCTGTCTTAGACGTTAGCTCATTTTTTTTTTAAAGTTGTTGTTGTTGTTGTTGTTGTTGTAAGGTGTCGTCAAGTCTGGTCCAGCTCATAGTGACCCTGTGTATAACAGAACAAAACACTCCCTGACACTGTGCCATGTCTGTCACTATGTCTGTGCTTCTCTGCTATACATAGGGTTTTCAAAGGCTGATTGCTTCATGGTTGCTTTGGGAGCAGATTGCCTTGTCCTCCCATTTTTAAAAGTAGAACCTCTAGAAAAATATGCATGAGGTTAGAGAAGATGGTTCATAGAAAATAATGGGCTAAGGGTGAAGCTCACTGAGTAGTAGGGAGTGTACCTAGCATGCATAAGGCCACACCCAGCAATGCAAATGGCCTTTAGACATATAAAACATGTTGAATCATGCTTGTAAAAAGAGAAATGTGAGCCGGGCGTGGTGGCGCACACCTATAATCCCAGCAGCTCAAGAGGCGAAGGCAGGAAGATCTCAAGTTTGAGACCAGAAGCAGTCTGTGTAACTTAGCGAGACCCTGTCTCGAAAAGTACAAAAAAAAAAAAAAAAAAAAAAAAAAAAAAAAAAAAAAAAAAAAAAAAAAAGGGCTGGAGACACAGCTCAGTGGTCCAGCACTTGCAAAGCATGCAAGCACAAAGCCCTGGGTTCAACCCCCAGTACCGCAAAAAATAAATAAATAAATAAAATAAAATAAAAGAGAAATGTAAATTATTATGTTACCTCTTCTTACCTATTATGTAGGCAAAAAGCAAAGTTTGACAATACATTCTGTGGGTGAAGCTGTATGATAATGGGCAAATAGGCATTCTCGAATACTTTGGGTAAGGATCCAAAATGATACAACCTTTATGGGGCTGGGGTAGTAATAGTCAGGAAATTATATATGCTTTTCCCCTGGGACCTAGCCAAACTGAAACATATCTGCCAAAAGCGAGAAGATGGATGCGGAAAACTGTATTTTGTAGCACTGTTTATAATGGTAAAAAATTGGAAATAGCTGAAATGATCATTAATAGTAAACTAGCTATTGAATATACCATGGACTGCCAAAAGAACCAACAGATCTGTCCTAGAAGAGGTACAACCAGAGTGCTCCTTGGAAGCAAAAATGGCCAAACTGCGTCTTACATATTTCGGACATGTAGTCAGGAGAGAACAATCCCTGGAAAAGGACATCATGTTTGGAAGAGTGGCAGGTCAACGCAAAAGAGGAAAACCCTCCACCAGATGGATTAACACAGTGTCTGCAACAATGGGCTTAAACATAAATGAGATGGTTTGCCTGGCACAGAATCGGCAAGTGTTTCGATCTGCTGTACATAGGGTCGCTATGAGTCGGACTCGACTCGACGGCACCTAACAACAACAACAAGCTGAATAAATTATGGTAAATGCATACAAGTGAGTATTTTACTGTTGTTCTGAAAGAGAGAGAGAGAGACAAGGAGAGGTGGAGGGGAAACTATCTGTACATAATGCTATAATCTTCAGCTATATATATGTATATATATGTATATTATACATATACATATTATATATACATGTATGTGTCCGGGCAAGGCACAATCAGAGGATGATGTGGGTTGGAGGGCAATTTGGGAAAAGAGGACAGTTTGAGCAAAAGGCTCGAGGGGAGAAATGGCAACAGTGCAGAGCACAGCAAAAATAGGTCAGCATGGGGCGGGGCATGCCTTCGGGAGTGTGTTAGCATTCCGTCCCTATGATAAATACCTGAAAAAAATATTTTTATTTATAATTTTTTTTTAATTTTTAATATTTATTTATTTATTTATTTATTTATTTATTTGCAGTACTGGGGGTTGAACCCAGGGTTTTGTGCTTGCATGCTTTGCAAGTGCTGGACCACTAAGCTGCATGCCCAGCCCACTTTTTTAGTTTTTGAGACAGGGTCTTACCAAATTATGCAGACTGCCTCTGGTTTCGAATTTGCAATCCTCTTGCCTCTGCCTCCCAAGTCTCTGGGATTACAGGTGTGCACCATCACACGTGGCTCAGATATATTATTAAGAGAAAAAGCAAGGTAGAAAGAAAGGGTATTCAGTGTGCCACAATTCCTTTAAGAAAGGTGAGGAAACGATTATAAATACATATTTTATTATATGTTTACAAATGTTTCCTATAAGGAAAATGAGAGAACAAGGTGAAATTAATAAGGATAAAAGTTAGACTTCTTTGAATATCCTTCACTTTAATGATTTTACTTGTGAACCATATAAATATGTTCTTTAACTATAAAATTATTTTTTAAATTCCTAAAAAAATGAAACAAGTAAGAAAACAAGCAAGCAAACAAACAAACAAACAAACACCCCACAAAGGAACTTAAATATGTGTTGAGTTGGTAGAATAATCTCACAGAGAAAAACTCTGGTTTCTCACCTCTGTTTTCTCTTCCTTCAGCCTTTTGCCATCAGAATTACTAACTTTAAGCACACAACAAATTGTAAAGCTTGGAACAGTCTTAAAAGGCAATACAGACACCTGCATTTCCTACTATGGGTTGATGAGAGGTCCCTTGATCTCCTTTTTTTCTGCTTAAGTTACCCAAGAATTACTTTTCTTCACTTAGGGTCCTTCTTCCTTTCTCTTTCTAGCATCATTAAAACCACCAGTGAGCCAGGTACAGTGGTACATCCATTAGTCCCAGTGACTGGGGAGGCAGAGGCAGGAGGATCGCTGGAGTCTAGGAGTTCAAAGCCAGCCTGGACAATATAGCAAAACCCCATCTCAAAACACCACCCTCACACGTAGGCAGGTTCCTATCTTCTACTAGGACCTTTCCAAGTTGGATGCGTTGGCCAATGGTACTTCCAAGGACACAGACAAGGAGATTTCACAGGCGTGCTTTCAGCTATAGACCTGGCTCCCTGGACTGTTGTCACCAGACTTAGGTAGGCAACCTTGGCAACAGCAGAAAAGCTTCTGAAACTATAGTAATCCAGAATGGAGGCAAAGAAGAGTGTGACCCAGGTCAGGACCAAAGAAAACGGAACCAAAGAAGATCAGGGACCCAGGGAAGACTGACTGCGTGGCGCACACTGGGGAGAGAGTGGGTTTCAGGATAGAAGGGGCGAGTGGTTAAAATGAGGAGCACTCCTGGACTCACATGTGTGTGTATGTGTCTATGATGTCTGGGTGGCTCAGGTCGGGGGGTCAGGAAGTCAGGGGCAAGATGGCTCTTTAGGATCTGTACTTGTGAAGGGAAAACTGGGGAAGCAGAGGAAGGGGTGAGTGAAGCTGTGATGGGGGCTCAACACAGCTTCTGCCAAGCAGGTGAGAAAGTTTCCATGGGAAGCTGGAATCCCTGGCCTCTCTCTGTGCCCCACGTCACTAGTCACCGCACACCGGCTTCCCCAGGGGGGTTGCCCTTCATGCAGAAGATGCAGCTCTCTGCAGCTGAAGCCAACCAGAAGGATCTGATGGCTAGGAAGGTCCTTCCTTTGGGGGACCTCAATAGTACATCTCTGTCTACCATACTTAATAGAATAAACCCCTCTGTACTTAGTAGGGTGCTTTAATTTTAATTCTCAGCAAACAAAGGGTATTAATTACATTTTCAGTAAAGAACTCTATGCATTTAGGGAATTGAAAATTACTGTTAGAATTTATATTCAATGGCAGCTGTTATGCTTACTGGCAGGCTGAAATTCCCTGCTCATTCATTTACTCATCCCACAAACATTTATTAACTATCCATTGCTTACCAGTTTCTGGAAATTGAAATATGAATAAGGATGCTTTTAGCATGAACTTATGGGAGTCTGATTCTGTGGAGAGATGGAAAAATATACATAATTAGGGGCTGGGGGTGTAGCTCAGTGAGAAAGCATTTGCCCAGCATATGCAAGGCTCTGGGTTACAAAGTGGGAAGAGTTTAAAAAAATAGATCTTAACACAATGGTATAGAGGTTAAGGGGAATGAAGAAGAAAATACTTAGCTGTGTCTTTGAACAGCCTCCTGGAAGAGGAGACTGGGTATTAGCTCTTAGAGGAGAAGAAATATTTGCACAGGAACATTACAGAAAGAGCAAATCCTATGTTTAAAGATTCAGAAGAATCAAAGAATATTGTACTGATTGGGAGCCACAAATAAACTGATATGACCAAAGCACAAATTGTGCTGAAAGAAGCACTGGGAAACTGGGCGTGGTGGCGCACGCCTGTAATCCCAGCAGCTTGGGAGGCGGAGCTAGGAGGATCGCAAGTTCGAGACCAGAGGAAGTCTGTGTAATTTAGTGAGACCCTGTCTCAAAAAGTAAAGAAAGAAAGAAAAAAAAAGGGCTGGGGGTGCAGCTCAGTGGTCCAGCACTTGCAAAGCATGCAAGCACGAGGCCCTGGGTTCAACCCCCAGTACTGCAAAAGAAAAAAAAAAAAAAGCACTGGAACATGAGCCTGGAAAGAAATATATACAAGTCATGAACAAAAAGTACTGTGAATAAATATTTAAAGAGGAAAATTATTACAGTTAAAGACATATTGCTAATAATGGCCCTCAAAATACTGCCCCGGTTTCAAACACCCTTGTCCCATCATTCTTGCCGCTTTCTGAGGCAGTTCTGGAAGTCCTCTTTTGTGTGTAATGAAACAATATTTTTTGGTGGGCCTTGGGGGTTGAACCTAGGGCCTCACACATTCTTTACAAGTGCTCTGCCACTGGACCATTTTTTATTTTGAGTCAGGGTCTCGTTAAGTTATGCAGGCTGCCTCTGGCCTTGAACTTGTGATCCTCCTGCCTCTGCCTCCCAAGCTGCTGGGATTACAAGTGTGTGCCACTGTGCCTGCCTTAAATAAATAAATAAATAAATAAATAAATCTGCAATCTGCCATTGTAAACCCTATGAATAGCAGAGAAGCATTAACAGTATTGTTTCGCCTATTGTATGTAGGAGTGCCATGAGTTGGGCACTGACTCCATGACACCTAGCAACAACAACAACAAATATATACATAAATATATATGTGTGTATATTTGTATATGTGTATATATATGTATATGTGTATATGTATGTGTGTGTATATATATTATATATATATATATATATATATATATATATTTGTTGTTGTTAGGTGCCATGGAGTCAGTGTCCAACTCATGGCACTCCTATGTACAATACGTGTTTATATATACACATATATGTATATACATATGATATATATATGTATATACACACATACACATACATATATATATTTCATTTATTAATGTAATGTTTTATTGTATTTCACCTGGCCAGGATTTTTCACAGGTATTCAACCATGATTTGCATTTATTGTCTGTTTTTTGCTGCAATAATTCCCTGCAGAACCTTCTTTGGAAACGCTGAAATACCCTGGTGACAGAGGCTGCCAGGCTGTCTGGGAAAGACGTGCGCTCCAGGATTGGTACTTGGACAAGACTCTTCTGACCAGACTTTGGCAGACGTGGAGCAGTGGTGGCTGGGTGCAGTTCCTGGGCAGCCACAGTGCCGTCTGCTCCTGGAGCCTGGAATGCGGCACTGTGGCAGAAGGAGCTTCTAGCCTCTGTCATAAAGAGTCCTTAGCAACTAGTCTAGGTCACGGACAGGGGGAGCAGGGACTGAGCTCTTTGGGGCTCCTCCTGGTGCAGGCTAACTTATCTAAGAAGCTGGGAGGATTCCAGCGACACACTTAAGACGGTAGCCATGGCATCTGTATCGTATCGCGAGCCAATATCTGCCATGGTGGGAAAGCGGATGGTAGTCACAGGTAAGCCAGCTTTCTGTGTGTACTTCACAGAGAGATCTAAACTCTCTTTATCCCCCACCTGCATGATGCTCACATTATGGATGCAACAGTGAAATAATTACATGAGCTTATTTTCCATGACACTGCTATCTTATTTCACTCTCTCAGTCTGGTCGTAGACACTTTATTGCCATGATTCCTGCCCCCCATGCTGGTGATTGAACCCAGAGCCTTGTGTGTATTAGGCAAATGCTCTACCAATGAGCTATGTTGTTCTTGTTGTTAGGTGCCATCAAGTCAGTATCCAACTCACAGCAACCCTATGTACATCAGACACTATTGTCAGTGCTTCTCAGCTGTTTATATGGTTTTCAATGGTGGATTGTTTTTTGGGAGTGGGTTGCTGGGTCCTTATCCCAAGCCTGCAGCACCTGATGTTCCCAGGCGGTCTCCCATCCAGGTACTAACCAGGCCTGACCCTGCTTAGCTTCCCAGATCTGATGGGATCGGATGCCACAGGGCTATGGCTGCAGGTTACCACTGAGCTTATACTCTCAGCAAAAACACATCTTTATAGCAGTCTTTGTTATATCAGAGCTGTCACAAAGGAATATTTTTATTAACATAACATTGATGGTTTATATAAGTAAGCAGAACTGGTTAAAAGTATAGTTTTATTTTTTTTTCAGGACTGAGGGGTTGAACCCAGGTCCTCACATGTGTCAGACAAGTGTTCTATTGCTGAGCTGTGCTCCCAGCCAAATTTTTAATTTTTTTAAATTTTGAGACAGGGTCTTGCTAGGTTGCATGGGCCGCCTCTGGCCTTGAACCTGAGATTGTCCTGCCTCAGCCTCCCAAGACACTGGGATTATAGGTGTCTGCCAGGATGCCTGGATAAAAAGTATCCTTTTAATCAAATTCTCATTATTAATGGGGCCTGCAGCCATAGCCCTGTGGCATCCGATCCTGTCAGATCTCGGAAGCTAAGCAGGGTCAGGCCTGGTTAGTACCTGGATGGGAGACCACCTGGGAACACCAGAAGCTGTAGGCTTGGGAGAAGGACCTGGCAACCCCCTCCCAAAAATCAATCTGCCATCGAAAACCCAACGAACAGCAGAGAAGCACTGACAATAGTGTTTCCCCTGTTGTACAGAGGGTCGCTATGAGTCGGATACTGACTCGACGGCACCTAACAACAACAACAACAACATTATTAATGATTTAAGCTTCTTACATCATCCTAAGGGCTTGAGTTTAGCTCAGCTGGTAGATCCTCTTGCCTCAGCCTCCTCAGTGCTGAGAATACAGACATGGTCCACCATGCCCAGAATTTTTTTAAAATAGACTTTATTTTTTAGAGAATTTCTATATTTACAGAAAACTACAAATCTGGTTCAGAACATACCTATATATCCCCACACAAGTTCCTCAATTATCTTATCATTGTTGTAATTTGGTGCTGAGATGGAACGAGGGCCTGGTGCATGCTACACTCATCCTCTCCCACTGAGCTACACCACCATCCCTCCTCAACTATTAACACCTCATGTTAGCATCATACACTGGTGAAAATTCATGAACCAATTGTGGTGGTGGTGGTGTTAGGTGCCGTCGAGTAGGTATCTGACTCATAGCGACCCTACATACAACAGGGGAAACACTATTATCAGTGCTTCTCTGCTGTTCATAGGGTTTTCAATGGTGGATTGTTTTTTGGGAGTGGGTTGCCAGATCCTTCTCCCAAGCCTACAGCACCTGGTGTTCCCAGGCAGTCTCCCATCCAAGTAGTAACCAGGCCTGACCCTGTTTCGCTTCTAAGATCTGGCGGGATCAGATGCCACAGTGCTACTGCTGCAGGCTAACCAATGATGGTACATAATAATTAGCTAAATTTTGTTTGTTGTTACATGCCATTAAGTTGGATCCGAATCACAGAGACCCTAGGTGCAACAGAACAAAACACTACCCAACACTGTGCCATGCACACAATCTTCCTATGTTTGAGCCCATTGTTGCAGCCACTATATTTCTTCTCATTTTGAGTCATGCCACATCAGCAAAAGGAGGTCCCAGTGGCTTTACTCCATTCCTGTCATTAAGGTCAACTCTACTTGGAGTAGGCAACTTTTCCCCAGTCATTTCTTGAATGCCTTCCAATCTGGGGGGCTCATTTTTCTGCATTATATTTGATAGTGTTTCTCTGCTATTCGTCAGGCTTTCAATGGCTAATTGTTTTGGGATGGGGCTGCCAGGTCCTTTTCCCTAGTCTGTCTTAGTCTGTGCCTGCAGCGGTAGCCCTGTGGCATCCGATCCCATCAGATCTCAGAAGCTAAGCAGGGTCGGGCCTGGTTAGGACCTGGATGGGAGACCGTCTGGGAACACCAGAAGCTGTAGGCTTGGGAGAAGGACCTGGCAACCCCCTCCCAAAAATCAATCTGCCACTGAAAACCCTATGAACAGTAGAGAAGCACTGACAATAGTGTTTCCCCTGTTGTACAGAGGGTCGCTATGAGTCGGATACCGACTTGATGGCACCTAACAACAACAACAACAAGTCTTAGTCTGTAAGCTCAGCTGAAACCTGTCCAGCATGAGTGGCCATTCTGGTATCTGAGATATTGGTGGCAAAGCTTTCAGCATCACAGCAATATGCAAGCCCCCACAGCATGACAAGCTGACTGACATGTGGGGGATAATTGTTTTAATTTTCATTTTTAAAGTTTCTAGTGAGACTAAACGTTGGGGGGTTCTGTTTTGCTCTTGTTTTTTCTGTTTGAGACAGGGTCTTGCTACATAGCCCAATGTGGCCTTGAACTCGCGATCCTCCTTCTTCAGCCTCCTTAGTGCTGGATTACAGGCGTGCACCACCATGGCTAGAGGAGACTCTGTTCCTTATACGTGATGATTCTCAGTCCTTAGTGTACTTCTACTACATAACCACACAAGTTTTACTGTCTATTTGCTAAGTTCTATAATATAGTGAGGAGATTTCATACATAATGTTATTTTTGCATTACTAAGATTTGGCTATGGGAATCTAATATTATAAACAGAATTTTTTGAGCAAGGTCTTGCTGTGTAGCCCAGGCTGGCCTCAAACTTGGGATCCTCCTGTCTCAGCCTCCCGCATGCTGAGATTACAACTGTGCCTCACCATGCCTAGCTCCCTTTGAAGTTAAAAAATTATGTTTGCCAGGTGTAGTGGCGGATCCCTATAATCCCAGCACTTAGAGGCTGAGGCAGGAGGACTGATGCAAGTTTCACCTCCTAAAAAAACATTCTTTAGTTCATATTTTTCTCAAGAGTTTCCACTTGGTCCAAATTAAAGATATTTATGGAATAATAAATATAGGACATTTAAAAAAAGCACAGAAGTGGGGGTGGTGGCACACGCCCACAGCCCAGCTTCTCCTGAGGCTGAGGCAAGAGGATCACTCAAGACCATCTGAGATAACACAGTGACAGCCCTATCTGAAAAATGAAAATCAAGTAAGTAAAAACAAAAACACAATAGTGAGTATTTGGGGACCAGAGAAGTTAAGTGATTTATACAGCCTGGATCAGAGGGAACAGAAGCGTCTGCCTGGCCCCTGTTCAGCTGGGGCATTTATGTACATTATATGCAGATTACTGCCTAAGCAAAATGTTAATGCATTTATTTAGCCACCGTATATCAATGAGAAAATCAATTCATGTAAACCAGGCACACCGCAGAACCCCACCTTACAAATGAGTGATCAGAGCACGAGACTTCTGTTAGAAATGCAGCAGAATCGCAAATATATTCTAGGAAGTGGCCACAAACCAATATGATGAATGAAACCGTAAGTGGTAGGAGAAGTACATAAATGTATATGTAATTTTGAAAAGCATTGCTCCATTAGCCTGGGTTTCAGACCCATTTGTTCATCTCATTTTTTGCCCTGTGAAACTGCCACACTAGTAGTTATGTCTCAGATTCAATTATTTTAAAAACAGAAAATGACTTCACACTGAATTGCCAGGGTTTCCTGGCTGAAGAAAGAGTATAAAACAGCTCTACAGCTGCGAGTTCAATTTAAGTCTCATAACTATGGTCCATGAAGGAAGTCTATCAGATTTTAGAAAACTAATTTATGACAAAAGCTTACATCTTTTAATGCTATTGAGATATTGGACTGGAGAAAATGCACTTATGTATTTATGTTTATTTTAAACTACATTTTGTCTTGCCATCATAGCATGCTGTTTGCCCTGAGCCATAATTTGTTTTGTTGTTTGAAAACATATTGTGTATAATATTCATATCCTTACTGTGAATCTTTGGCCTGTTCAAAACTAATAATAATTTAGGTGCTGGACATAGCTCCGTGGTAGAGCACGTGCTTAGTATGTGCAGGTCCTGGGTTCAATCTCCAGCACCAAAATGAAATAAAATAAAAAATGTAAGGGTCTGAGGCTGTAGCATGGTGGCACAGAGCTTGCCTAGTCTGGGTAAAGCCTTGGATTCCATGCCCAGAAATACAAACACCAAAGTGTGTGTGTGTGTGTGTGTATTTCATGAACGAATGGCATATTTTGGAATTCTCCCTATGAACTTCATGTGTTTACTAATTTTGGTTAATGAAAACTCCTTGGAATTCTAAGTCAGGAAGAAGAGAAAGACCTCACTGGGGCAGCCCAGGCGGAAGTCCCTCACCAGGGGCACCATCTTGTCAGTCTGTTTGCCTTTCTTCTCCTCCCTCTCCCGCAGGAGGAGGGGCCGCCCTTGCTGAACCCCAAAGCAGAAGCATTTACCCTGGGCACCTGCTGCCGGTGATCCTGGTCCACTTTGTTCTCAGCGAGTAACAACACGTACAGTGCCTCCCTGTCTTGCTGACCCCAGATGCCACCAATTATTCCAGGAAAGGCAGAGCCTTTCACAGTACCTCCTACAGGGCCCTTCTGACCACAGACTCGGCCTTTTAGAGAAACAGACCCCAGGGGAAGGTCTGGGGCGTAGAGAAGATCATCCACACCTTCAGGAATAGTAGCACTGAGGAGATATCACAGCAGCTAGTTGGTCAGATCATTTTTTGGGGAAAACACTTTCTAAAATAAAGGCGATGGACTGGGGAAAGGACAAGAGTGCAGGAGACATAGTCGTCTGAGGGGAAGAAAATGAGTGGATGATCGCTCCTGCCCTGGGGTAAGATTTGAGCTGGGCAAACATCAGCAGGCGTCCAGCTGTGCCATTCCCCAGCCATCGGAGCAGGGCCTCACTCGACCTCCCAAACTAGACCCGGGCCACGTGCATTCATACAGAGAGAGGCAGAGAAGCCCCCTGACCTGCTGTCTGGGGAACTAGGAAAGCTGGGGACGTGGTTCACTCCAAGCCAAGAGCAGGTTCGCCCGGCCACCACCATGGTGCTCCCCGAGGCCTGAACAGACCTCACTAGGCACATCCACATTGGTGTGGGTGACGCCTTGAACCGCTTCCAGAGACACCCTCGCAGGCACACTGAGAAACAATGGTTCCCACCCATTTGAGCCTCCTGGAACCTGGTCAAGCTGACACATAAAATGAGCCATCACAGTCTCCCTGAAGGCGACTCAGAGCTAACCACAATCCCAGATCTAGGGCGTGCATTCTCCAAATGCAACGTTCATTGGAAGCACTGATAGAGACTCTGAAGAACGCTGTGGCTCTGGTCCTATGCCCCAAATTATGATGATGATGATGATGGTGGTGGTGGTGGTGGTGGTGGTTTACTGAGACAGGGCCTCCATGCATCCCACTCCGGCCTGGAACTTGCTGCCTAGCTTAGTTGGCTTTGAACTCACAATCTTCCTGCCTCAGACTTCTGAGTGCTGGGATTATAGGTCTATGCCACCACACTCGGCTAGCCTACCCCCCCCCCAATTCCGGGTTAGTTTTTCTTGGAGTCTGGGACCTGCATGTTAAAGAGGTATGCAGGAGACTGCCATATGTAAGATGCCAGAGCAACAGAAGCCCTGTACATTCTGCTCATTGAAGCTTGTGTATGCTGCAATGCTATTGCTCTGCAAGGTCTAACTTCTGCCTAGGCAGAAGATCAGAAAGCTTGACTCACAACCATTGACTTTTTGTTGTTGTTTTTAATTGAGACAGGGACTTTGTATGTTGGCCAGGCTGGTCCCGAACTCCTGGGCTCAAGCTATCCTCCCTCCTCAGCTTCCCAAGTAGCTGGGACAGTAGGTGTGCACTTCTGCAGCTGGCGCTCAAACATTGATTTTTACAAGTAATTTTAAAGCCTACAATTTCTTTTGAAGGGATGGGCACGTTTGTATAATCCAAATTAGTGTGCATTGTACCATTCTGTAAGTGACTATACAAAAATGAAATCTGTTTCTCAGATGGATGAATGATGCCACTGAGTCAAGATAATCAGGGAATCTAAGTAGTCAAAACTTATGCACACAAAACCATGTGACATTAAGGGGAGACTGGGGATTAAATGCTGATGGCATTCCTGTCAGATAAATTCTTTGTTCCTAGCAAGGAAATAATACATCCCACCTCTCCTATTAGAGATTTCTAGACTCTTTCTAAGTTCAATTTACAAGCTACATAGTTATCACTGCCTTTTTTTTTTTTTTAAACAAAACAGAAACTGAACAAAGTAGATATGGTAGTCATGTGGGCTAAATAAAGAAGTTAAAAATAAACCAAACCCCATGATCCTGTGATCCCAGGAAATAATGCGGCCAAGCTCATTCATTTCCTTTCCTGAGGATTCTGCAGCAATTTGGAACACAAGATCCACAGTGCAACCCCACATATTCCCCACCGCCACCCATCACCACGGTGCTCAGGCACCCATGCGCACACACCCCTTTGAGACATGGATGTGTCCCGAGGGGTACAGGCTCCTCTTGTCTACAGGGATACAAAACATACCAAAGAACTACCAACTCTAAGATTTAGAGATTGCTTTTTTCCCCTTTTCTCAAAAGGAGACACACATAAAATGATAAACTGGGATACAACCACTGAGAAGGGAAAGATTGGAGGGAGTTTGTGGGAAATTATGTGACTGATGCTCTGTGAACTCTACCTCTGCTTTCTGGAGGCAGAGGTGCTGTGGAAATGTGATCTATACGTGTGCCTCGTTTTTGCAGACTATAAAGAAGCTGTTTAAGTGAATCAATACGTTAGCAAAGAACCCCATTAGTCATTGCTCAATAAACCATTCCCTGCTGCTGCTCACCTGGCGCACTGTCAGGCCTGAGCCCCAGCGTGGAGAAGTGGCCCCTTCACAGATCAATGCTGGAGAGTGAAGTCTCTCCCTTTTATGATCTGGGGGTCGAGGCTCTGTTCATCCTGGCTCACAGCATCTTTCTAGGGATGGTTTCCCAGAAATAGCACCACCATTTGGGGACCAAATGTACTATACGTGAGCCTGTTTGGGACATTTCACATTCAAACTATACCAGAGACCTTCACGGGTCCATCTAATCCTCTGGGTTCATTTGTGTTCCAACTTTAAAGCCCATTTTGATCCTGTCAAGAGTGCCCTGAAACATCCTCAGTAGCCAGCCACCTGGATTTGTATGATTCTTCTTATTCTAGGTCCTCTCCTTGCTGTCCTGCCTCTGGGAATATCCTATCACTCCAAGACCCCTTCTTTACCTTTTCCGAACCCATTTTGGTCTGATCCATTGCCTGACCTATGGCTCGTTTCCCAAAATCTGAGTTGCTCCTGAATTGGTGTTCGTGGACAATCTATAGAGGACCCACCATAGGCAGGTCTTCTTGTGAAGCTGCCCGTTTGGGGGCAGCTCCAGCTGGGGGTCCAGGATTTGGGGGAGTCACCTTTCTTTATGGTTCCATCAAAGGATAGGGAGAGAGGATGACATAGCACCAAGGACACGGACCCTGATTGGCAAATCCTTGAAAAATGTGCAGTCTAAGGTCTTTTCCATGACCAGACTCTTCATAGGGGCCAACTTACAAGTCTGGCTGGTGTTTGCCCTATCCACAGAGTCTAGGTGACAGCTGACCCTTAAACTGGGTCCATAATTATCTCAGCATAAAGGGCAATGCGAAAGGAACACCTGGTTCACTATTTTGCTTACTTCTCGGCTCGGAAAGAAGAGGAGTCTTTCTCAGTATCTGCTTCCTTTCTACCCCAAATTTCCCTGGCACTAATTTCTCAGTGATTTATACGATTTCTTCCCCAACAGAGCGCTGCTGGGAGCAGCCCTAGAAACCAATTTCAGAGGAAGCTGCCACCTGCTCCCTCCAGCCATGCTCTAGTCACCGGCCTCCTTCCCCACCTCACCCCTACTCCCACCCCCCCCACCCCCAGCTGTGAGGGAGCTGCTTTCTAATAGTCACTTCCCTTTGGAAGACAGATTTGCTTTCTAGTAAAACCGGAAGGGCAAGGTTCGTGCAGGTGCATTGTGGGAAGCAATGCCAGGGAACCAGGCAGCTTCAAAGGGAATGCGTTTGGGCCTCTCCCCTTCTTCCAGGGGCTCAGCTGCTGCTCACCCAGTGCCTCCTCGTGGGGGGCTGCTGCAGGAAAAAAGTGAAATGGAAAGCCCAGCAAGATTCTCGCGTTAGCCTTTTTAGCTGGCAAACAAGCTTGAGGTAACTAGGCTGCAACCCCAAGAGGACATCAAAGCAAAGGGAGGAAAGTAAAATAGAAAAGATGGCAATCTAGGAATCTTCCCTTAGAGGGAAGGAACAAGAGAAATCGGAATTATTCCCTTGTTTTTTCCTTAATTGGAAAATTGGGAAATAGAAGATCTGCAATTTTGAAATTGTTGCCTTTTTTCCAGTAATAATTAATAAGGCAGAATAACATCTGACGAAGCAAAGGGGATGTTATATTTTTTTTACTTGTGAACAGTGGAATAGGCAGTCTAAAGGGAGTTTGTTGGTGTTTCTTAGTTGAATTTGTTTGTCTGCTTGTTGTTGTTGTTGTTAGGTGCCATCGAGTTGGTTATCCGATTCATAGTGACTCTTATAGGGTTTTCAGTGGCTGTTTCGGGATTGCCTTGGGAGTGGATTGCCAGGTCCTTCTCCCATTTTTGCGGTGCTGGGAATTGAACTCGGGACCTCAGAGACTGTAGCACAGCACTCTACCAACTGAGCTAAATCCCAGCCCTGTTCATCTGCTTAAGGAGTAACTTTTTGGGGGGGGTGGTACTGGGGTTGACCCAGGGTCTCATGCATGCTTTGCAAGCACTCTACCACTGAGTTACACCCCTAGCCCCTTTTCTCCTTTTTATTTTGAGAAAGGGTCTTGCTAAGTTACGCAAGCTACCTCTGGCCTTGAATTCGAGATCCTCCTGCCTCTGCCTCCTGAGTCCTGGAGTTACAGGCATGCTGCACTGTGCCTAGCTAGGAGTAGCCAAGTGTGTGTGTGCGTGTGTGTGTGTGTGTGTGTGTGTGTGTGTGTGTGTGTGTGTGGTTCCTTTAGATCTGAGGACTGGATCCACTGCCCCCTACATGCTGTGCAAGACCTCTGCCACCGAGCTGTGCCCCCAGCCTGGAGAAGCGAGTTTTTGAAAAGGGTGGAAATCTGTGAGGTTTTCTTTTAAGAATCCACACGAGGTCAGAAGGACCTGGTTAATGGATCATCACTGATTTTGAAAATCTGCTTCATGTTCTGTTTCTCTTATTTTAAAAATGTGACAGATTCTCACCTCCACCGTTGGTAGGCATCGGATCATATTCTAATATTTTTAAAAATTAAAAATTCTGATTGGTGGGACAGGTGAGTTTTTCTTGTCAGTATGGCCACACCCTGCTTGTTGTTGTTGTCAGGTGCCATTGAGTCGGTGTCTGACTCATAGCGACCCTATGTACAACAGGTGAAACACTATTGTCAGTGCTTCTCTGTTGTTCATAGGGTTTTCAATGTCAGATTGATTTTTGGGAGTGGGTTTTTGGGTCCATCTCCCAAGCCTATAGCACCTGGTGTTCCCAGGCGGTCTCCCATCCAAGTAGTAACCAGGCCCGACCCTGCTTAGCTTCTGAGATCTGACAGGATCAGAAGCCACAGTGCTATGGCTGCAGGCACACCCTGCTCAGGACTCACATTGTGATGACTACCACTCCCCAAGAGCTGGGATTTAGCTCAGTTGGTAGAACAACACTCTGCAGGCTCTGCGGTCCCGAGTTCAATTACCAGCACTGCAAAAATGGGAGAAGGGCCTGGCAATCCACTCCCAAGGCAATCCCGAAACAGTCAGCCATTGAAAACCCTATGAGGGTGGCTATGAGTTGGATACCGACTTGACGGCACCTAACAACAACAACAACAACCACTCCCCGAATCTGGATCTTTCCTCAGTGACGGGCAGCATCACCCTGCGTGCCCTGGCTGTCCAGTGCAGAAAGATATGTCCTGAGAGAGAGCATAAGCTCCCTGAGGGCAGGGCCAAGCCCCATCCTCTTGCCTTCTCACCCACCAATATACTATGGTATACGTTGTTGTTATTAGGTGCCATGGAGTTGAGTCTGACTCATAGTGACCCTCTGTACAACAGACAAAACACTCCCTGGCACTGTGCCATGTCTTGCATTATTGTCAGTATTTCTCTGCTATTCATAGGGTTTTTGATGGCTAATTGTTTTGGGATTGGGCTACCAGGTCCTTTTCCCAAGCCTGTAGCACCTGGTGTTCCCAGGAGGTCTCCCATCCACGTACTAACAAAGCAGACCCTGCTTAGCTTCCAAGATCAAGCGCGATCAGATGCCAGAGTGCTATGGCTGCATACATTGTATATGTAATAAACACTTCGTATAAATTTAAACATGTATAATCATTCACTATCCTCATTATAGGGCTGGGATTCAGCCCAGTTGGTAGAGCGCTGTGCTGCAGTCTCTGAGGTCCGGAGTTCAATTCCCAGCACTGCAAAAATGGGAGAAGGGCCTAGCAATCCACTCCCAAGGCAATCCCGAAACAGTCAGCCATTGAAAACCCTATGAGGGTCGCTATGAGTCGGATACCGACTCGACGGCACCTAACAACAACAACAACATCCTCATTATACAAAGTTCTATGTTTTTAGTCTTCTGCCAGCATTTTGATGTACATTCTTCATAGTTATATATAAATTACAATGAAAAGCCTTGCAAGAGTTAGATTTCTTTGTTCCAATTCTTTTCTTCCTGATAGGATAGACTATTTCTCTCCCCTTAGTCTAGCAAATGTTGCAACTTTTGTCAGAGCAAATGCGTGAAGACAGGCCCACAGAATTCACCCCAGGCACTAAGGAGTATTGAGTTAAATCTCATTTCAGAATGTTTTGCTGCATTTGAAAAAAATAATTCTGTCTAAATGGAAACTCGTTTGGTGTATTTTAAAAAGAAAATCATTCCTGTAATAATGTCATGCTTTCCCAGAATGGGCTGCACAGAGGTCTGCATGGGACTGGTTTACACGAGGCGTTAGACTTCTCCTTTTCTTTGAAAAGAGACTTCTTTTGATCACGTGCGTGTGCGCACACGTATCCATTTATTCACATGTACTCACTGTGTTAGGACGCAGACATTCCCCGCCTCTGTACACTAGGCAAGGACAGCAAAGAAACAGAAGGCGCAAATCGCCCCGGGGTTTTCCAATTCTGTTTTATCATCAATTTGCATCTGACAATATTGTCAAATTATTTACATTGTTGCGTGATGTGGAAGTCCCCACACTGATTTTCCCAGAATTCAGTAACGATGTAATTTAATTACCATCATTGGGATGACGATACATGGGAAAAATGAAGTTGCGATTGCACTGAAAGCCTAGGAGATTCTCTGCAAAGGTGAACGACGGAGGACCCACCTGATAGGTTTGAAGAGACAGCGCCTCCGCACAAACCTGAAGCACAGGAGATGGCTTGGGGACCGAAAGCCATGGCCGCGGCAGGGGAAGCGCGTGTGGTCCCAGCTCCTGCAGGAGAAGGAGATCCACCAGGAACGAGAGCCCTTGGGGTCACATACTGAAACCTGAAATTGTAGGAAACATACCATGGAGTTGACGATTTTAACCATTTCTGTGTATACAGTTAAACGGCATTAGGTATAGTCACGCAGTTGTACAACCGTCACTATCATCCATCCCTAGAACTTTTTTGTCTGGAAAAACTCAAACTGCACCCATCAAGCACTAACTCTCCTTTCCTCCTTCCTGCCAACCTCTGGCACCCACCCTTCTACTCTCTGTCTCAGTGAATTTGACTCCCAAAAAACAATCTGCCATTGAAAACCCTATGAATAGCAGAGAAGCAGGAACAATACTGTTTTGCTTGTTGAATGTAGACTCACTATGAGTTGGATAGTGACTCGATGACAACAACAAAACAATCTCTTATAAATGGAATCCTGTGGTATTTCCCTTTGTGACTGGCTTATTTTACTTAGTATTATGCCATTAAGGGGATATCACAGCATGTGTCAGAATTTCCTTCCTTTTTAAGGCCAAATAAATGTTGTTATGGACAGAACTGCCATCATCCACTGCTGCAGGTTATGATGTTGAAACTCCATCCTTGACATGACTGTACTTGGGTCCTGAGGGAGGTAATCCATGTTAATGAAGTCATAAAGATAGGGCCCTAATCTGCTAGAACTTGTGTCCATAAGAAGGTGAAAGGACCTCAGATCTTCTTCTCTGCACGTACACAGAGGAAAGGCCATGTGACCACACAGCAAGAAGAAGGTGGCTGTCCACAAGCCAGGAAGAGAGACCTCACCAGATACCAATCCTTTTGTAGATTTATGGCCTGCAAACTGTGAGAAAATAACTTCCATTGTGCAGGTCACCCAGTCTGTGGTATTTTGTTATGGCAGCCCTCAAAAACGAATACATATTTTTGTTATTCATTCATCTACTAGTAGACATTTAAGGTGTTTCTATACCTTTAGGCTATTGTGAATAATGTTGCTGTGATCTTGGGCATACAAATTTGTTCAATTCCTTCCTTTTACTTCTTTGGATATCAACTCAGAAGTAGAATTTTTGAATCTTACCATATTTCTCTGTTTAGATACTTTGAGAAATCACATACCATTTTCCATAACAGCTGTACCATTTTAGATTCACACTGGCAATGCACAAAGATGCCAATTCCTCTGTATCTCTCATTTAAAAACATTGAGCCAAGTGCCATGGCGCACACATGTAATCCCAGCGACTCTGGAGGCAGAGGCAGGAGGATCACAAGCTCAAGGGCATACAAAGCCTGCACAACTTAGTGAGACCCTGTCTCAAGATAAGAAAAAACAAACAAACCCAGAAACAGGGGCTGGGGGGGGCGCAACTCAGTAGTGCCTAGCATGCACAGTATATTTCAGATACTGTGAGGAGCCTGTGGCTACCTAGCGATAATTGTAAACATGGGACTATTGACTGCATTTTTAAATGCACAAGGGTAATCTGCTTTCCTGTAAGCAATACTGGAATAATGCACAAGCATCCTTTTAAAGGGAAAACTCAACTGAGGAGTATGATTGGTGCTATTGTGCATCAACATAACTTTATAAAACTTATTTCAGCTGGGGCTAAGGGCGTAGTGCAGTGGTGGGTAGAGTGCTTGCCCAGCATATGTTAGACTTTGGATTCTATCCCCAGCACTGCAATCAATCAATCAATAAATCAATAAGTTCTTTTTCAATATACTATGGCGCTAGGTAGGGCTGGGGTTTAGCTCAGTTAGTAGAGTGCTGCACTGCGCTCTCTGAGGCCCTGGGTTCCACCCCCGGCACCACAAAAATTGGAGAAGAACCTGACAGCCCACTTCCCAAACAATCAGCCATCGAAAACGCTATGAATAGCAGAGAAGCACTGACATAGTGCTGGGCATGGAACAATGTCAGGGAGTGTTTCATTCTGTTGCACATAGGGTCGCTATGAGTCGGATCTGACTTGACAGCACCTAACAACAACATGGTCCTAGATAGCCAGGATTACATGAGCTTAAACCTGAAAATGTTGCTACCCCTCCTGACATCTGTTGCAAACACAGTTTCTAATCTTTCCTTTCTAGGTGTTCTGTAGGTGTCAGATCAGATGTCCTCTCAGAGGCCACCTCCTGAATTAAATTGCGGTATTTGTGATCCTGATGTTGTTTGCTTTCACTTCCATATTGCATATAATCACTCTGGTGCACAACTGGAGTTTGGGAGTATAGTTCTTCACAAAGTCTGTAAACTCTATTAGTATTCTGTACCAAGTATGATATCGTTTTGAATTTTTTCTTTATATTATTTAAATTTTTATAGATTTATTTCACTCGAGGAATACTTTTTATAAACACAAAATAACTCAAAATTATAAATCACTGAATTTTCTGGTGCTGGTTTTTAGGCAAGTATAACTCAAAATTCTTCAGTTAATCCAAAAGCAATAAATTGTACTGTTCTTACACTACCGCCTTCTGCACACATCAAAGAATGGGGACCGATATTTCAAATGTGTAGACCTATCAGCCATTCTAAATGTTTCCTAGGAATTATTTACAGTGATTGCAGCATTTTCAATTTTAGCCGACGTCTGCTGAAAGCTAGATGGAAGTAAAAATGGCAAGGGGAAGTCAATGTTTAACAGGTACTTCACTGGGACATTTCGTTATAGTTTTAAGCTTTGATGTTTAATAATTGATTGAAAAAGAGGAGCAGGAGTGAGCTTTGTCTTGTTCAACAGTTTTCTGTGTTTAACTGATTTTATGGAGAGACAAGACACACTGTTAGGGTTGCAGAAGTTAGAAACCCTAGGACAAAGGCGGAGTGTGAAATTGGATGAAGATTTGAATTTTAAGGGATGTAGTTCTTTTAGAATCAAGAACACAAACTCACAAGGTCACAATTGAATTGGAATAAACATAAACCTTGCCCTTAGAGCTAATCATCAATCCAAGCACAGGGCAAGTAAGGCATGATGTAATTGATTAGAGTGGACTTCCTGGCTGATTATAAACTCAAGAGGTGCCCTGACCATTAGAGGGCTCTGTGTTCCCTAAATGGACTCTGTTCTGATTGGGCCACACTGCAGCACTAAGTGGGGTGACGCATGCCACATTTGAAGGGAGGCATTAATAAACTGAGGGCCATCACGAGGCATCCTGGTGCAGAGCCTGAGAATCATTACATGTAGAGTATGTGAAAGGCAAGGCGAAGCCTGATCTGCAAAACACCCCAGTGTCAGCCTTCCCAGGACCTGGAAGACCATCCAACGACAGATTTTTAACCAAAATTCAGGATTTGGACCAGTGCCAGTCTGTTACAGGAACGCAGATTTCAGTTCAATACATGGGAGAAAAATTAGGTTTGTCCAAAAATAGAATGTGATTTTGTTACTGAAACTGTTTTAGCAGTTAGATGAAGATGAGCTGGGAGTAGGACCATGCCTAGGGTGCAAGGTTGTACTGCTGGCTGCTATAGGCTGTCGAGGTCCAAAGCTCCCTGAACACACTGAACACACTGGACGATAGGCACTTCTCTGCCAATAAGTGCGTGTGGTGTCCCTGACTTTAGGACTACCTTAATGTCATTTCCAAGCAACGATTAGCAATCCATGTAGATTAATAGGGCCATGAATACAGCAGGCACCTATTTTAGCCCAGGACTTTTGCCCACAGAGGTTATAAGTTATACTACAGAAGTTATAAGAAATCATAACCAGTAGCTCCTAACTACCCTTTCCCAGAACCTCTCAGTAGAAACCAAACAGGGAAATATTTAAAGGTGAAATTACTTTCCTATCCCTAAGGTCCTCCATGTGTCTGTCAGTGTGTTGTGCTGTGGGGATTGTGTGTTGCTGTGATGCTGAAAGCTATCCCACCAGTATTTCAGATGCCAGTAGGGCCACCCATGGTGGACAGGTTTCAGCTGAGCTTCCAGACTAAGACAGACTAGGGAGAAGGACCTGGCAGTCCACTCCCAAAACAACGAGCCATTGAAAACCCTATGAATAACAGAGAAGCACTGTCAGATAAAGGGCCAGAAAATGAGCCCCTCAGGTTGGAAGACATTCAAGAAGCCACTGGAGAAGATTTGCCTCCTCAAAATAGAGTCCACCTTAATGATAGGACTAGAGGAAATTCCCTGGGACCTCCTTTTGCTGACAGGGCACAACTCAAAATGAGAAGACTAGTGGCTGCAACAATGGGCTTAAACATAAAAAGACTGTGTGTATGGCATAGTGTTGGGGAGTGTTTCCTGTTATACTTAGGGTCACTATGAGTCAGACCTGACTCAATAACATGCAACAACAACAAAGTCCTTAAGATCTTGGTATTCTTTCTCTTCTTTTTCAAATTAATTATTCAGAGATACATAAAAACAAACATACATATTAATGGGGTAACATGATGCTTCAGTGCACGTATACATTGTGTAATGTTTGGTTCAAATTAAACGTATTTGTTTCCTCAAGCACTTCGTTGTGGTGAAAACTTTCTAAACCCCTTCTTCTAGCTTTTTGAAATGTGCAGTACATTTTTTATCTATAGTCATCCTTCTGAGCAACAGCAGGTCAGGACGTCTTACTCCTGTCTAACTGGAGCCCAGTATACACTGATCAATCTTTCCCCATCTCTCCCTCCCTGCTACTCTCCCAACCTCTGGGAACCACTCATTCTACTCTCAACTTGTATGAGATCAATTTTTTTAGATTTGACATAGAAGTGAAATCACATGCCATTTATTGTTCTGTGCCCAGCTTATTTCCCTTAACACCATGATTTCCGGTTTCACACATGCTGATGACAATGATGAGGTTTCATTTTTTATGATTGGATAAGGTGTTCTGTTGTGTGTGTACCACGTTTCTTTATCCAGTCATCAGCTGATGGACACAGAAGCTGACTCTCTGCCTTGGCCACTGTGAATAGTGCTGCAAAAGTACAGCAGGTGTACAGGGGTACCTTTGACTCCAGGAATGCATGAGTTGCCATTTCAGAGTCCCTAATTAGAGGCTTTTGAGAAACAGATAAGCATTATTAGTCTTGATGCACTAATTAACTTATGGTGAAAGTGACTTGGGACCTCTGCCCCGTCGGAAACAGCAGCAGTGGTATAAGGCAGTGGTTCTTAAACATCACGTGTCAGAATCACTTAGAGGAATGGGCAGGTTGTGGACTGCTAAACCCCATGTGCTCCTGTCTGAGGAGACATGAGCTCGAGCTGGGGACATTGCGTGTTTAGTTAGTCCTGGTGACGTGTATGCTATTGGTCAGGAGACCACACTTTGAGGAGCGTTGGTGGAGTGAATGAATGAATGAATACCACACAAGGAGCCATGTTATAATGAGGAAATTGCCTAGTATTTAGGAGTAGCATGTGAGAGCTGGCTGATACCTGCTTGAGAGGGCCAAAAAACAGAGTCTCTTTCCAATTTCCTACCCCGGGAAATTATAGCAGTGGTTTGAAAGTGGCCATAGTGTTGTTGTTGTTAGGTACCGTCAAGTCATGTCTGACTCATAGCGACCCTTACAGGGTTTTTAATGGCTGATTGTGTTTCGGCCATAGTGGGAATATTTATACTGCAGAGATTTGCTAAAACCATGGCTTTTTTCTTTGAGAGCTAGGGTTTTTTGTTTTGTTTTGTTTTTTTCTTTTGTACTAGGGGGTTGAGGGGCTGGGATTTAGCTCAGTTGGTAGAGCACCACTCTGTAGTCTCTGAGATCCCGAGTTTGATTCCCAGCACTGCAAAAATGGGAGAAGGACGTGGCAACCCACTCCCAAGGCAATCCCGAAACAATCAGCCGTTGAAAACCCTATGAGGGTCGCTATGAGTCGGACACGATTCAACGGCACCTAACGACAACAGGTGGTTGAACCCAGAGCCTCACCCATAGTAGGCAAGCGCTCTACCACTGAGGCACACTCCTGGCTTCTTTTCAAATTTTTATCTTGAGCCAGGGTCTCGTTATGTTACACAGGCTGCCCCTGGCCTCGAACTTGTGATCCTCCTGCCTCAGTTTCCGGGATCACAGCCATGACACCCAGAAAGAGCCAGTTGTACCAACAAACTTCTGCTGCAGACTCAGAGCAGAAAGAAAACCCTGGATGATCTAATGTCTCAGTAATGTTTCTCAAATTCACTTTATTTGTGGTTTTAGTGAATGTTTCTCCGGTCCTGGCTATATAACCACAGCAATATTTTTTCAATTACCATGTGTTGAAAGGAATTCAGGAAATAAAGTGTGTTCTTGGATTAAAGCAGACAATGAACTATGGCTTCATGTACTAATTGTTTGTACTATGAAACAGTCAGCATTTGATCCATTTTAGAAACGTGTATTAAAGTTATCACGGGAAAATACATAGTCCAGTGTTCTTTAAACAAAGCTAGCATTTAATCTTTACCATCCTCAGCACTATTCTAAATCCTCTGCATGAATCAGCTCATTGAGTTCTCATGAAAATTCTGCAAGTTAGATATTTTTATCCCACTTGACAGGTAAACTGAGTCACAGTAACAGGTCTCTGATATTTGTGTATCAATGTGTGTGTGGAACATCCAGCAGTCATGTATTGGATGATCTCATAAGTCATGTTCTGAAACGTCAAATATACCATTGCTTAAAAAAAATTCACTTGGAATAACTACATTTATAATCACTTTTATTTATTTATTTTATTTTTTTTGCAGTACTGGGCCTTGTGCCTGCATGTTCTGCAAGTGATGGACCACTGAGCTGCACCCCCAGCCCTTTTTTCACTTTTTGAGACAGGGTCTCGCTAAGTTACATAGACTGCCTCTGGTCTCGAACTTGCGATCCTCCTGCCTCTGCCTCCCGAGCAGCTGGGATTACAGGCATGCACCACTGGGCCCGGCTCTATATTTTAAAATATGAGAGAAGGATGTGGCAATCCATCCCTGAAGCAATCCCGAAACAATCAGCCAATGAAAACCCTAGGAGGGTCGGTACGATTGGGACCCAATTTGACAGCACCTAACAACATTGAGAGAATGACCTGGCAACCCACTCCCAAAAATCAATCCGCCATTGAAAACCCTATGAATAGCAGAGAACCACTGACAATAATGTTTCGCCTGTTGTACATAGGGTCTTTATGAGTCAGACACTGACTTGATGGCACCTAACAACAACATATTTTAAAGTATTTAAAATATATTTTAGAGGGAAACACTGCTAGCACCCACACTTTCATGGATCAACTCTAGAACAACAATGGTATTCTAAGGAAAACAATGTTAAATATTAGTTTAACGGCACTAAGTCGTCCCAGCCTGACCCATCCTAACTCCCAGCTTTTGAGCTTTGCTTCTCAAAAGGAGAACCCAGGTCTCTTTAGTGGTGGGTGGACATTATCACAGCTTGTTTGACTTTTTAAAAATTTATGTGTCATCATTATGTTCCTGTCAGTCTGATTTCTCTGACTGAAAACCTTTCTGGCTTTAAGGTTCTTTTGGATCTGTCTGATCCCAACCAGAATAAATCCTGCCGATTTCTACCTTTCACCACACAGTGTTGGCCGTGATTCACCTTTCATCTTTCATGCTTCGCGTTTCCTTCAAAGCCATAATCTGACCAGAAATGAGTATCAGGATGAATAAAATACTTACAAGTTTTCGAGGTGTCAGCAAGCACAGCGCTTCCTGGACGGAGTGTAATCTCACTTTAAAAGGGATCCAGCTGTGAGCAATTAGCTGCCAGAAACCTGGGGGGCAGGTTTCAGGGGTGAGTAAGAAGTTGAGCACTACCTTGTAATGGCGAAATGCATTTACCCACAACTTACAGCCACTAACTTTTCCTCCGCCAACTCTGGTTGCTCAGATTAGTTTCCCTAAAGGAAACCTTCTCTAGTATTTGAGTCTGACTCTGTAAGCCACTGTATACACAAACCAGCTCCTCCTCACCTAACAACAGGGCAACAGGTTTAACAAATAGCAGTGAGCCACTGTTACAATTAGTCACCAGCTCTATGTAGCACAGGATTTCACAAGTTTCTAAACTCTGGACCCACACTGTTCAACAGAAATGTAATCAGAGCCACAGATAAAATAAGATTTCCTATGTTATTGTTGTTAGGTGCTGTCGAGTCGGTATCCGACTCATAGTGACCCTCATAGAGTTTTCAATGGTTGAGTGCTTCGGGATTGCCTTGGGAGTGGATTGCCAGGCCCTTCTCCCTTTTTTTTTTTTTTTTTTTTTTTGTGGTGCTGGGAATTGAACTCAGGGCTTCAGAGACTGCAGTGCAGCGCTCTACCCACTGAGCTAAATCCCAGCCCCCTATGGGCCACGTTAAAAAAATTAGAACAGGTGAAAACAAATTTAATAATGCATGTTATTTAATCTAATATATCCCAATTGCTATTGTTTCATGAAATCAGTAGTGACTACATTAATGCATTCTTTCTTTTGTACTAAGTCTTCAAAATGGCGTGCGTATTTATTATTTATGGCACATCTTCGTTTGGGCTAGCCACACAACAGGTGGTCAACAGTCACACGTGGATATTGTCTACTCCACTGGGAAAGGCAGCTGTAGACTTGTTTAATAAAGCTCAGGTTAAGCTAAGTGTGGTGGCTGATGCCTCTAGTCCCAGTCATTGGGGAGGCTGAGGCAAGAGGATCACGAGTTCAAGGCCAGAGGCAGCCAGCATGACTTCGCGAGACCCTGTTGCAAAATAAAAATTATAAAACAGGGCTGGGAGGCTCAGGTCAGTGGTGAATATTTAGCTGGTGTGTGTGGAGCCCTGAGTTCAAGCCCCCAGTACTGCAAAAAAATTAATTGAATAAATAAATAAAGATCAGGTTAATATTTTCTTAGCATATCCAAGTATCCAAACACCCTGGATGACAGGTTTTTAATTAAGTTTCTGGAAGTAAATATTTTTGTTTGGTTTGTTTTTTAGACAAAGTTCCATTGTGATAGCATAGGCTAGCCTCGAATTTGTTATCCTCCTGCCTCAGCCTCCCAAGTGCTGGGATTAGAGACGTGCCATGACCCCTGGCTTGGAAGGAAGTATTAATTAAATGTTCTTGGCCTGGTAGCTTCTATACCTGTCACTTAATTAAAATGAATAATAATGAATTATCTATGGTAAGGGGCAGAAGCTTACTGTTTATAAATCAAAATGAGTAAATTTATTCGAGTTGTGTTGATGTGCAAAAAAATAGAACCACCAAGCTAGATGCCAGAACTTCAGGGCTTTATAATCCAGAAGTATCTACCCAGGCTAGGGATCCTAAGAATTCCTAGAGTGGTTCTTGGTTATTTTAATATTTAATCAAAAAAGCATAATAAATCTAGAGTAGATTCTGGTAATCTCTCGTTTCTCTTCAAAATGCACTCAGCTGTTGATTACTTCAATAGTCAGTGGTCTACTCTGAATCCCTTTTCTGTGTCCTATAGTATCTTCTTGGGTCTGAGGATATTTTTGACCCTCTTGGCAGCATCCAAATTCGCTTATTTTAGGCTGATAGGTCCCAGGGCCTGGTAGATGGGCTGAGTGGTTCGCGTTTCTAGCAGCTGTGTTCTGTTTAAACAGCAGTATTTTTTTTGTCGTTCACCTTGATAATGGAAGGGAGATCTTAAAGGTGTCTTTGGTGAAAGAAGACTTTCATTTTCAGAAAAAAAAAATGAAAACTAGATCTGATCTCTGTTTCTTTGGCCCCGTGACACTTCCTGTGTATGTCATTAACCACGTCTCACTACAGGAGCTCAGGGAATGAGTTTAATCATCTCAGGCCCAGTGCTGTACCTGCTACAGTGCATTAGCATGGTAGGAGACGTGAGCATGAGGGAAGGGACAGAAATAACAGAAATGGCTGGAAGGCATGTTAGACGACAATAGCTCTCGCCAGGCATCTATTAAACACTGGGTACAGACGCAGACTATAAATGAAACTACCTAACAACTTCACATATGCGTTGTCAGAATTAAGAAAGATATCATTTTAGCACACACACACACACACACACACATAATCTATCTATATATAGGTAGATTATATATAGAGAGAGTTTATAAATATTTATATATATACATAGATTTTTTTTTTTTGTACTGGGGGTTGAACCCAGGGGCTTGCGTCTGCATGCTTTGTAAGTGCTGGACCATTGAGCTGTACCCCCAGCCCATTTTTTAACTTTTTGAGACTGGGTCTCACTAAGTTACGCAGACTGCCTCTGGTCTCAAACTTGCGATCCTCCTGCCTCTGCCTCCCGAACCACTGGGATTAGAGACATGCACCACCGTGCCCGGCCTACATAGATCTTATATATAATCTATATATGAATAGATTATATATATATATATGAAGTTGTTATTGTATATTGTACAATAACAATTTTATCTATATATAAAAATTATATATATATATAATTTTATATATAAGTATTATATATATGAAGTTGTTATTGTATGTTGTACAATAACAATTTCATTGTTGTTGTTGTTAGGTGCTGTTGAGTCGGTATCCAACTTATAGTGACCCTCTGTACAACAGGGGAAACACTATTGTCAGTGCTTCTCTGCTGTTCATAGGGTTTTCAATGTCAGATTGATTTTTGGGAGTGGATTGCCAGGTCCTTCTCCCAAGCCTGCAGCATCTGGTGTTCCCAGGTGGTCTCCCATCCAGGTACTAACCAGGCCCGACCCTGCTTAGCTTCCGAGATCTGACGGGATCGGATACCATAGGGCTACAACTGCAGGCTAACAATTTCATATATATAATCTATATATAGATTATATATATAAGATCTATGTGTATATATACAGTTATCTATAAAATCTATCTATGTAAAATCTATCTAAATCCATGCTTAAAAAAATGCTATCTTTCTTTATTCTGGCAACACACATGTGAAGCTGTTAGGTAGTTTCATTTCTCAGATAAAGAACCTGAGCCTCAGAGGCTGTATTTTAAAGAAAGCTGTTATGAAGTAGAGTTCAGTGAAGTGTGCTCCATCCTCTTCACTTCAAATCATGATGCCTCCAACAAGCAAAGCAATTGAAAAAGGAAGTGGTTTGCTCTAAACCATTGCAAACCCTGAGAAATACTGAAGGAAAGGGCAGGGTGTGAATTGCGTGCTGTGTTTATAAACTTAGTGGGAAAAATAAGGCGCTCTATCATTTCCCTCCAAATAGAGAGAAAGGGGGGAAACGGCAAACACAGTGGTTCCCTGAGATGACCATAAATGTCATTCCACAGAAAGTGATATTTTCAAGGAAGAGCAAAATTAATGATGTGCAAAAGAGTGGATAGAGGGGACAGATGAGTGTGATTAAGGACGCCAGAGGAGAGGGGCAGTAGGAGTGATGATTCCGACGACCACAATGGCAGTGACATTCACACTTTTCTGACAGCAGCACATAATAAGGAATGCATTTTATACACAGACCCAGTTAGCAAACTCTGAATGTGTGTACAAATCATCCCTTACAAATATGTCAGAACTAGATGTCCATATGCAAAAAATATTGAACTTTAAACATTATCTCTCATCATATAAAAAAAATTGACAAGGAATGGGTCATTCACTTATATATTATTGTTGTTAGACACCATCGAGTTAGGTCCAACTCATAGTGACCCTGTGTACAACAGAATGAAACACTCCCCAACATTGTACCATGCCTAACCCTATGTCAGTGCTTCTCTGCTATTCATGGGGTTTTCAATATATATACCTATATATATGCATATATATATATGTACACACATATATACCTATATATACATACATGTATATATGTATATATATACATATATGTGTGTGTGTGTGTGTGTGTGTGTGTGTATACCATATACACCTATATACAAAACCTAAAACTAAGGCCACATATGGTGGCAAACATTGTAATCCCAGCACTGAGGAGGCTGAGGCAGGCTGACCTCCAATGTCTTATATGTATATGAAGGCCAGCGTGGGCTATGAGTGAGACCTTTTTTTTTTGTTTTGTTTTGTGTTTTTGTTTGTTTGTTTGTTTTAAAAGTAAAGAAGTACATTCTTTTATCGTATGTTGAAATCCTCTGGCTTGATGAAGGAGACCCCACTCCTGTCATCACCCTTTTACAGAGTGGCAGAGCCTTTTGCCATGGACCCAGGACTGATGACCAGAGTTGGGTAATCTAGACTTAAACATAGTTCCTAATTACCATCTCACCACATTTTGGGCTATAACAAATAAGGGTATAGAATGTGCTGAGGTCCTAACATTCTCTTTGCATGGCTTTTCTACAACCTAGTAAATTTTGTTTTGAAATGGCATGTCCTAGTGCTAGCTGGCATCTAGTTTTGTTTGTTTGTGACAGAGTCTCATCTCACCATGTAGTCACTGCTGGCCTGGAACTCACTATGGAGCCAGGCTGGCCTCAAACTTGAGATCCTCCTGCCTCAGCCTCCTGAGTGCTGGGATTGCAGGACTGCGGCACCATGCTTGGCTTCCTTAACCACTCCTAAATGCAATTCAGTGGCAGTAAGCAGGAAAGAAAGAATGAAAGAGAGAGAGAAGGAAAGAAGGAAGGAATGGAGGGAGGGAGGGAGGGAGGAAGGAAAAGGCAAGCACAGAAAAGAAACTTTTTGCAAAATATGTATCTGATAAAAGACTACTATTCAGAGTATGCCTGCAGGTGTCACCCCGTGGCATCCCATCCCCTCAGATCTCAGAAGCTAAGCAGGGTCGGGGCTGGTTAGTCCTTGGATGGGAGACCGCCTGGGAACACCAGGTACTGTAGGCTTCAGAGAAGGACCCAGCAACCAACTCCCAAACTCTATGAATAGCAGAGAAGCACTGACAATAGTGTTTCACCTGTTGTATGTAGGGTTGCTATGAGTCGGATACCAACTTGACAGCGCCTAACAACAACATTTAGAGTATATAAAGTACATTCAAAACTCTCAAATGAAGCAATTAAAATATGGGCAAAACTTTGGCCACTTTACTAAAGACATGTTGTTGTTATTAGGTGCTATCGAGTTGAGTCCAACTCATAGCGACCCTCATAGGGTTTTCAATGGCTGACTGTTTCGGGATTGCCTTGGGAGTGGGTTGCCATGTCCTTCTCCCATTTTGCGGTGCTGGGAATCGAACTCGGGACCTCAGAGACTGCAGAGCAGCACTCTACCAACTGAGCTAAATCCCAGCCCACTACTAAAGACACATAGATGGTAAAAAGCAGGAAATACCCAATATGACTGTATATTAGAGAAATGCAAATTAAACTGTAATAAGATAATGCCATATACCCACTGCTGTTGGTAGGTGCCCTTGAGTAGGATCTGACTTACAGTGACCCTCATAGGGTTTTCAATGGCTGACTGCTTCAGGAGTAGATTGCCAAGTCCTTCTCCCATTTTTTGTGGTGCTGAGGATCAAACCCAGGTCCTCAGAGAGTGTAGAGCAGCACTCTACCAACTGAGCTAAATCCCAGCCCCATATACCCACTGGAATACAAAAATTGAGACCAACAACTCTACCAAGCATTGCAAAGGTGGAGAGAAGGTACACCCTCCATGCTGCTGTCGGGAATGCGAACGGACACAGCCACTTTTGAAAGCCACTTGGAAGTGCCTTTAAAAATTATTACTTTGTGGATAAAAAAACTATGGTACATGTACACAATGGAATACTATTCAGCAATCAAGAAAAATGAAATAGGGTCATTCGCAGCAAAATGGATGGAATTAGAGAAAATTATTTTAAGTGAACGAACACAAACTCAGAAAGAGAAACACCACATGTTCTCACTCATATGTGGGAGCTGAATCAAAATTATAAGAAGGAAAAATCCTATTCAAAGGTCAGATCAAAATAAAAGGGAAAAAAAAGCTAAGAATGGTGTCAATATAAATGGTCTAGAAAATGCATGCAATTGTTCTGACAAGATAAAAACAAAGATCACTACAGGAAAAGTTTCCATCTTAAACAGAACTGGAACCCAAGGACATATAAAAAATATTACCAAGTAAAAGATAGAGAAGACTTAGATGGGGAGGGTGGTGGGGGAAGCATACAAGAGGGTAAGGGGGAACCTATATGAATAATGTACATCAAAATGCATATATGGAAATGTCACAATGAAAAGCATGTCAGAATGAATCACATTAAGGTGTACATTAAAAGTTTCCAATAAAAAAATTATTACTTTGACCATATTATTCAGCCACTTCACCCTTGGGCACTTAGAAATTAGAGTATATGTCCATACAAATATTTGTACACAAATGTTCCCAGCTGCTTTATTTGTGACAACCTCAACCTGAAAACAACCCCAGAGTCCATCAACAGGTAAATGGATAGAAATACTGTTGGATCTTCATATAGTAAAATATTACTCAGTAAAATATAAAAAGTGGTAAATTACTAGTACATGTTATAACACATATGAAGTCCAAACAATTTTGCTTAGCCTAACAATCCAGACACAAAAGAATGCCTCCAGGGCAATGCCATTTTTATCAAATTCCAGAAAATGCAAACTAATCTATAGTAATGTTGTTGTTGGTAGGTGCCGTCAAGTCGTGTCCAATTGCGACCCTCATAGGGTTTTCAATGGCTGATTGTTTCGGGATTGCCTCGGGAATGGATTGCCATGTCCTTCTCCCATTTTTGCGGTGCTGGGAATTGAACTCAAGACCTCAAGACGCTGTAGAGCGGCGCTCTACCAACTGAGCTAAATCCCAGCCCAAACTGCAGTAATTGAGAGTAGAAAATTGACCATGCCTGATATGGAAGAAAGGGCAGGGAGTGGGAAAGAGGTTTACAAAGAGGTGTGAGGGAACCTTCGGGAGTGATTCTTCATCTTGATCGTAGTGATGTGCCATGGAGAGGGTTATTATATTTAGCAAGTAAAAGCATAGGATGACCGTTTAAATTGAAGCAGCAGATCACAGCGTTTTTATTATAAGGGTGCACCATGCAATGTGTGGGACATACTTATACTAAAAAAGGATTCGTTGTTCACCTGAAATCCCAATTTCCCTGCACATCCTGTATTTTCTGTAGCTACTCTGCTCACGTGTGTGTACATGTATAAAAGCAGACAGATTGCACACTTTAATATGTGTGGTTTATTGTATTATAATTATACCACAATAAAGCTGTTTTTAAAAAAAGAAAAAGAAAGAAACTGAGGTAAACCGAGGGACATGATGTGACTCTCCTGAGTCCCCCCAACCAATGACAGGATGGCGGAGACCAAACCCCTAACTGCCATGCTCCTTGTCCAGGTGTCCTTCCTCTAAGCCAAGCTGGTTCCAAAATAAAATGTCTGCTTAAGGGGACAGGAAAACAGATCTCTGAAGTGAGGATACTCACATATGACTGATAAGAAAATTCAAGTTATCTTGTGAATCTTGCTGTTATGTGACGTTTACCACCTAATATTTCACCCGATCACAGATCCATTTTAAAATTACAAGTGCTGCGGCAGAGTGAAATCCGTTCTTAGGATGAATCAGAGGTCATCTCATGTCAATTTTCTTAATGACCTGGAAGTAAAACCAGCTTTCTGGCTGTATAACTACTGAGGGCTTGACTATTCCTAAAGGGACATAAAAGAATGTAAAGAATAGGTATATAATGACTGCTGCTTACTTGCTTTTAGAATTGTTTAGAAAATGTTTCACCATAATCTAAAGAGCAGGCTCACCTATGTTTTTCCCATAGCATATTTGTGGCCATTTCATTTGTTTTTTTACATAATTCATAAGGCTGAGAATGCCACTTTCTGGTCTAAATTGCACTGGCCTAAATTGAAGTCACTTACTGTCACTTAGAAACAGACAAGCCTTATTACTGTTTATCCAGAGAGCAGAGGAAGAAATTGCCGTATTTCATCCAGGCTGAAAAGTGTCATTTTTAATAAATTACATTTTAACTTGTCGGCAATGGTGATACTCTTTACAATCAATGACTGAGTTTAAAAGTGGTACATTTCTTTTCTTTTCTCTTTTAGAAGCGAAGCTAGTATTAAGTCAGTGGTACATTTACAAGCCCTATCACCACAGAGTGGGAAATTTTGAGGACTCTTTCCACCCTGGCCAGCATGAGTGATGTTCTTCCCTTTGGAGTGGGCTGTAATTACTGCCATTACTCAGGGTGCCAAGGGAGCCTTCCCCGCTTAGTGCTTTCCAGCGACGGGGAAACCAGCACAAATCTGACCTCATGGTGTATTTCTGACGCATCTGCATCATTCGCCATTGCCCTGGTTTTCTATTTTTTATTGCACTGGCAAATCCCCATGTATTTTATATCTGTACCTTCTCCCTGGTAACTTACACAACTCTAATAAGAAGAAAACCAATGATCACCAAGTCAGAAATGAGATGAGGCCAGCCTGACACCACCAAAATGGAATAAAGCCACCTCTCCACTGGGCCTTATTATTGGACAAACAGAAAGGACAGTCATGGGCTGGAAAGGCAGCTCAGTGGCAGAGTGTGTGCTCAGTGGGCACAAGGCTCCGGGTTTGATGCTCAGGACCACCAAAAAAAAAAAAAAAAGATTTTTTAAAACAATTATAGCAAGTGTACTCTTTCATGAATCCGGAAAATAGTGCATTTAAATATTTACTTTTGCAGTGATGTGATCAACCATTTAACCACAGAGAGGCTTCGTCTCTAACACAGGCACAGAGGAGGCAGAAGATTAGAAGGGCACGTGACAAACCCTTTAGGTTAGACATTGTTAAACCATGGCTCGTGGGACAAATCTGACTTGCCGTCTGTCCTTGTATAGTTGTAAGTGGTCTTCCGCTTTGTAAGTGTATGAAAAAAATTAGAAGAATAATCATTTGTGATATGTGAAAAGTATATGCAATTCTGATTTTTAGGGCTTGCAGTGTAGAGCACATGTTTAGTATGTTTGAGGTTCTGTTTGCTATCCTGTATCTCTCTCTCCCTCCACCCCACCCCCTCACACACACACACACACGCACGCGCGCGCGCGCACACACACACACACACACACACACACACACACACACACACACACACTTGAATTTCAGTGTCCGTGAGTTGGGTTGCATGACTTAGTTTTGTGTGCGACGGCTCCAGAACTGTAGTTGCCACAGAAATGATCTGGCCCATGAGCCTGGCATACCTACTCTCTGGCTCTTTACAGAGAAGTCTACAGATCCCTGCTCGGGATCACAGAGTTTGAATTCTCTAGAATCCCAGTAATTGACCTCCCACTTCCATTCCGCAAAGATGGCTTCTTTGTATTATTTCCCCATAAAGCTGTACCCTCAAGTATACTAGCAAAAACAGAAAACTGCTTATAATTTATCCAACAATTAAGAACCATAGGAAAGCGCTCAGTTTGGCAGTACTTACACTAAAATTGCAATGACACAGAGATTAGCATGGCCCCTGCAAAAAGATGACAGCAAATTCTTGAAGCATTCCATATTTTCCAAGTCAATAAATGTAATACAGCACATACATAGACTCTGGGACAGAAATCACACAATCATCTTAATAGATACAGAAAATGTCTTTAACGAATTTCAACATTCTGTGATAAAAGTTGAAGAAAGCAGAACAGGATGGGAGAAAATCTTTGCCAGCTATGTATCAGCCAGGGTATTAACACCTAGAGCACACAGAGAACTCAATAAATTAAAGACCAAAACAGCAAACCATTCAGTCAAAAAGGGACAAATGAATTGAATAGACAGTTCTCAAGAGAACAAATAGAAGTGCCCAATACATACATGAAAAATTGTTCAATATCCTTAGCCACTGGGGAAATGTAAATCAAAACTACATTGAGATGCCATCTCACCCAAGCCAGAACGGCTAGCATCGACAGAGCTAACAGCAGCCAATGCTGGCAAGGATGTGGGGAGAGAGGAAGCCCAGTACACTGTTGGTGTGGAAGTAAGCTAGTGAGGACACCACAGAAACCAGCATATGGCCAGGCGCAGTGGTGCGTGCCTTTAGTCCCAGTGATAGGGGAGGTAGAGGCAAGAGGATCACAAGTGTAAGGCCAGAGGCAGCCTGCATAACTTAGCAAGACCTTGCCTCAAAAAACAAAGTAAAACTTGGGCTGGGGTATGCCTCAGTGGTTGAATGCTTGCAAAAAGAATGTGTGAGGCCCTAGGTTCAACTCCCCAGTACTGCAAAACAAAATAAAGCAAAACAAAATAATCAATATGGATGTCCCTTAAAAAACTAAAACCAGAACTACCATATAACCCCGCGATCCCATTCCTGGGTATATACCAAAAGGAATCTAAGTTAATGTACCACAGAGACACCTGCATATCCACATTTACAACAGCACTGTTTACAATAGCCAAGACATGGAATCAATCTAGATATCCAGCAAGAGAGGAATGGATAAAGAAAATGTAGTATATATGCACGATGGAATTTTATTCAGCCGTAAAAAAGAATGAGTTTATGTCATTTGCAGGAAAATGAACGAAATTGTAGATCACCATTGTTGTTGTTATTGTTGTTGTTGTTGTTGTTGTTGTTGTTGGGTGCTATCGAGTACAGTCTAACTCATAGCAACCCTCATATGGTTTTCCACGAATAATTGTTTCAAGATTGTCTTGGGAGTGGGCTGCCATCCTTCTCCCATTTTTGTGGTGCTGTGGATCAAACCCAGGGCCTCAGAGAGGGTGCAGAGCGGCACTCTACCAACTGAGCTAAACCCCAGCTCACATAATGGATCACCACATTAAATGAAAGAAGCTAGACTCAGAAAGACAAATATCACATGTTATCTCTTATATGTGGGCTCTAGATTTGTATATGTATCGATTGGCAGAGTCTCTGAGGTTCCAGGTTCAAACCCCAGCACTGCAAAAATGGGAGAGGGACGTGGCAATCCACTCCCGAAGCAATGCCCAATCAGCCATTGAAAACCCTATGAAGGTGGCTATGCGTCGGACCTGACTCAAATAGCACCTGACAACAACAACAATAACAACAACAACAACAACAACAACACATGTCATGAAAGTAGAAAGGGCCATATTTGGGAGGAGGAAGGGGACTAACAGGAGGGGAGGAGCAGCAAGAGGTGGTAATGGGGACAAGATAGACAAATAGTACATGTTTTCTATCACACAGAACTTAGATTAAATACATGCACAGGGTGAGAGAAAAGTACAGTACACGTATACATAACAAAAATTACTACAGCAAAAGACACATTGCCACGAATCCCCCTCCAGATGCTGCCCCTGGCTTTGAACACACTTACCCCGTCATTCTTGCCGCTTTCTGGCCCAGTTCTGGAAGCCGTCTTGCATGAGTGTCTTCAGTTTCATCCCCATTATGACAATGTGCCATGTCACGTGTCACTTCCGGTACTGCAATTTCTGTCAGATGAAAACATGGCAGTGTGTCCTCATTCACCTTATTCACCAGATCTGGCACCGTGCAACTTCTGGCTGTTCCCCAAAATCAAATGGACCAGGAAAGGCAAATACTTTGAGTTGACAGGACACCGAGAAAACCACAACTGTACAACTAGAAATCTCGAAAAAGGATTTCCAGAACTGCTTCATAAAGTGGCAAGAAGAATGGGATGTGTCAGAAGGATGGGATGTGTCAGAAGGCAGGGGGAGTTTTTTGGGGGCAGATTAATGGCAATGGGTCTTTTACTGTAATAAACTTTTAAAAACTTAAATATTCACCTTATCTTTTGGTCACACTGTGTGTGTGTGTGTGTGTGTGTGTGTGTGTGTGTGTGTGTGTGCATGCCCATCATGAAAGTAGAAGGGGGACTACTATCTAGTGGAAGGAAGGGGACCAGCAGTAGTGGGGTGGGGGTACCTGAGAGGGTCATAGGGGAGAGACTGTGAGCAATGTACAGCAATATGCATGCATGAAAACGTCATAACGAAACTCATTATTTTATATAGTAACTACGTACTAAAAATAAATAGAAGAAAAGAAAAAAATACTTAAAAATCAAAAGAGAGAAAAGCAGTGACTTCGCATGGTTTCTATTCTTTTCTCTTTTCTTTTCTTTTCTTTTCCCTTTCTTTTTTTGCCGTACTGGGGGCTGAACCCAGGGCCTTGAGCATACCTTGCAAGTACTC
Source organism: Pedetes capensis (assembly GCA_007922755.1). Taxonomy (NCBI): domain Eukaryota; kingdom Metazoa; phylum Chordata; class Mammalia; order Rodentia; family Pedetidae; genus Pedetes; species Pedetes capensis. The sequence continues at coordinate 3,289 of VMDO01005540.1, read as the reverse complement.
TACCACTGAGCTGCACACCCAGCCCTTTTTAAATGATCTTGACACACAGTCTTGAAAAGTTACACAGGCTGCCTCTGGCCTTGAACTTGTGATTCTCCTGCTTCCACCTCCCAAGTCCCTGGGATTATAGGTACGTGTCACTGTACATGGTGACTTCACATAATTTCAAGTGGTTTTAAAATTCGATTGTAAAGTGGCCATTAAGATTTGCTTTATGTGCGTATGTGTGCTTCCCGTGAGGAATGTTTCTCCATATGGTTTGTTAGCTGAGAGTCCAGAGCCTGGCATGCCCTGCTCCATGTTTAGCGAGCCTTGTTTTGTTTGGGTGTCTGCCTTAACCTCACATGACTCCAGATGAAACCCTGATTCATCCAAGCCAGTCATCAAGAGCCCAGGGTTCTTGATGGTGCTTGGCTTCAAGAAAAGATGGATGACTCAATCCTGGCAAAGAAAAGCACAGAGGGATTAATTTGGGTTTTCTAGGAAGAGCATCCATGCCAATGAAAAACAGACATACATGGCTGGGTGGGCCTCAGTGGGAGAGCGCTTGCCTGGTGTGTGCGAGGTCTGGGGTCCCAACCCCAGCACCGAAAAAAAAAAATACACTCTTCACCCTCTTGTCTCTGCATGTGATACCTGACACATCACGACAGCCTCCATGGGACATCAAGGGGCCCTACCTGAAGACACCCTGGTATCCAGAAGGTGCAGCACACACAGGTGGAAAGAACCTGGGATTCTGAGGAAACACTGGGCCGAATTAAGCCACCCCAGATCCCTCCTACATCAAAAGATCTCATTGTGTGATATCATTTTCCTTTATTGTTTGATCCATTCTGAAATGGATTTCCTTTTACTTGCAGTACCTAAAGGAGGGTTTTGTTTGTTTTGCTTTGTTTTGTTTTCGGTTCTACACACCTTGTTGTTGTTGTTGTTGTTGTTGTTGTTGTTGTTGTTAGGTGTTGTTAAGTCAGATCTGGCTCACAGAGAACCTCATAGGGTTTTCAATGACTGTTTCAGGATTGTTTCGGGAGTGGCCTGCCACATCTGTCTCTTATTTTTGCGGTGCTGGGGATAGAAATTGGGTCCTCAGAAATTGCAGAGCAGCACTCTACCAACTGAACTAAACCATAGCCCTCTGCATACCTAGATCTTGCTAATACCTGAGCCTTTTTTTAAAAGTGGGAATATTGAGAGCCTGTCCGCAAGAATGGTAAGAGTGTTATAACAAAGTTGACTACATCATGCATGTTTATACCAGGAAAATTCTGAGTAAAAAAATTAGAACAGACTGGGCACAGTGGCACATGCTTGTAATTCCAGGGACACAGGAGGCAGATATAGGAGGATTGATCACAAGTTCAAGGTGAGAGGCAGCCTGCATAACTTAGGAACACTCAAAACTAAAGCTAAAAGATGGGCTAGAGATATAGCTCAAGGGTAGAGCAGATGTGTGACATACTGGGTTCAATCCCTCAGTACTGCAAAAAAATAATAAGTTAGAACATGATCTACTCATTATCAACTTGGATGTCCCCTTCAGGTGAGATGGGAATATGGAGTCACCTGGTGGCAAAGTTTTGTCAAGATGAATCTGTTTTATTTTCCAAGTAGATGTCCAAGTTTTATTTTCCAAGTAGAGAGGTTTAGAAAATGTTTGATCCTGCCTTTCTGTACACAGACTCTTACATTTTTGGACTGCATCAGTAACTTCAATGATCTAAAGCAATCATTCTTTTGACAAATATCACTAAGCACTGGCTTGCGTATTGCACTCTGCAAAATGCTATGGAAGTTACAATGCAAATGGAAGACAGTGCAAGTCTCTAAAGGGGACTGAACAGAGGTGGCTGGACAAGCAAAGCACCAAGACCCAGGCTCGCGAAACAGCTGGGAAACCTAAGCCCATGCGAGAAACACAGATCAAACTGTACGTTTCAGTGAACGTCTGGAAACAAGGGTGGTCTTTGTTAGATCGTATGGGATGTTTGAAAAACAGAAGCCATGTAATGTCAATCCTCGCTCACACTGGCCCAGCACCAGGAACATGGTAAAGTGTTGTGTTAGCAGTGTGATTGGAATCATCAGTTGAACTGTGCCTGAGTATCAAGTGGCTTCTCTGATGCTTTGTAACTCTGAGTTCTGTCTGATAATTCTATGTGTGATTATCCTATCTGTTACCCTATTGACACAGTAGTCCCAGAGGTTACTGGAAGCCGTTTGATTAGCAACTGCTGCCCTTATGTTTATTGAGAGAGAACATTGTATGGATGGTTCCTCTGGGCTAGACATGTGCTGGACAAGGTGATTACCGTCTTGGTCATCCTGACATAGTACACCTGGAATGAACTAGGAGCATGAGGATGTTCCTTGGCCCTGTGACCATGGCAACAAAATGGGCCAAAACTATATAGGTCATTTGTTGTTGTTAGGTGCCATCGAATCATATCCAACTCATAGTCACATAGAGTTTTCAATGGCTGATTGTTTCGGGATTGCCTTGGAAGTGGATTGCTATATCCTTCTTCCATATTTGTGGTGCTGGGAATCAAACCCAGGACCTCAGAGACTACAGAACAGAGCTCTACCAACTGAGTTAAATCCTAGCCCCATAGGTTGGTTAGGTCTATTGTAATGGTAATAGCATTATCAACATTCTCTCTTGGAGGGAGGGAAAAGGAGTCAGAAGACCCTCAGGGACCTCCACAAGACCCTCCCTTGAGGTGCCAATCACTAGCCCCTCCTGCTCCAGCAGCTGCCAATGCTGAGTTATATAAGAGATAAAGGGTTAGCTGAAGGGGGGATTTAACAGTAGTGCAGCTTCCAGCGGACATCTTGGTGGGGACTCTTAGAGACATTTTTCCCCTGTGGAGCTGTAGGTAAAGGCTGCCTGTGAGTAGTCCAACCCCTGTAAGGAAATCCCAATAAACTCATGGTTCACAAAGTTTAACCAGACCAGTCCTTTGATCTGTCTGCGTTCCCTTTGCCTTTTATGCAAAAGAGAACTCAAGTGTGTTCTCTTTTGACAGGGATGTTTCTGCCTAATATTTGTTTGGCTCATTCAGAAATTTCAGAAGTTGAGTCATCCAGTTCTGCCAATGGTTGGACCATTGCATAATTGTGCTGACTGAATTGGAATGCAGCATTTAAAAATTTTCCAGTCCCTGAGTCCATTCTGTGGTAACTACTGGAATTGGAGAGCCTATTCACATGAGTAGTTGTGGTAATTAATCTCCAACATTGTCTTCTCTCTCGTTCTCCCCCCATGCATGTGTCCGATGCACCCACT
>VMDO01005539.1:91695-111046 GCA_007922755.1 Pedetes capensis | reverse complement strand
AAAACTCAAAAAGCTCTCACCTTGCCAGTTCCAGAGAAGACAATCCTTTGCACCTCTAGCTCTTTTAGTCTGGCCAATTGACTTATACCCCGTTCCAGTTCCCTACAGCAAGCCCAATGCCAGCAGCTGTTCTCTGCAATCTCCTTTAGCTATCCCCTGCCACACCCCCTCTTACCCGCCAGCCAGCCTGCCCGCCCACCCTGCTTCTTCTGACTTGCTAGTGCTTGCTCCGGCTCTCTGGTCCCAGATTCCTGCCTCTATATAGGCTTTGACATTTGCCTCTGGCCGCCTTTCATTTGTCAGCCCTCCAGAAGATCCACTTCAGCTCTTGGTCTATGCAACTCCACCCCGCTTTCCCCTCACTCCTATAATCGCACCAGCCTCCACCTCAGCCACCTCAGGCTGCCCTAAGGAGAAGAGGAGATTGATAAAAATTAAGGGCATGAGACATGGGGCATCCACAGGAGACCTGAGAGCTGGACACTGCAACTGATCTGACCAGGAAGCACAGGCTGGGTGTTAGAGGTAAGGGGGCTGGGACTGAGGGATGAGCGAAATAGTACCAGCAAAGCCCAAAGAGGTGCAAGTGCAGGGAAGGCAGGGTGGGAGAGGATGGACAATGGGTCTGGGGAGTGAACACCTTAATAAAGTCCTGCAATCACGATTATAAAAAGAGCCAGCCAGGAGCAGTGGCACATGCCTGTCATCCCAGCGACTTGGGAGACAAGGCAGGAAGATCTCCAGGTCAAGGCCAGAGGCAGCCTGCAGAACTTAATGTGACTCTTTCTCAAAATAAATCAATAAATAATGGGCTGGGGTGCAGCTCAGTGGTGGAGCACTTGGAAGTATGTGCAAGGCCCTGGGTTCAACCCCCAAGTACCATTTTTTAAAAAGCCAGTCTACCCTGCTGTGAGAGAGGGAAATCTAGCAACCAGTGGCATCCCACAGAGGCTCCATGGCTTTCAGACAGCTAGCAAGAAAACTGCTTGAATCTTGAGCATACCAGGTGAGGACTAGTCTCATATGAATGGCGCTATAGCTGACTTTCTGGAATTGGGGTACAAGGTCAGAGTAGAAGTAGCAGAAAGGTTATCAGAGTCTTCCCATCTTCATGAATTGGAACAACTTAAGCTTTCAGTCTAGAGGCAGTCCCTTAGCCCTGGATAGGGCAAAGCCTTCAGGTGACACTCAAGTAGCCCAGGTGTACGGACTTGGAGTTTGGAACAGAGGCATTTGGGTCATCATACACCTCAAACTTAGCAGTGTACAGTAACTCACAATTAGCAGCCAAAAATTGCCAAGCACTTGGCCTAAGTAGTAGACATGCATTATACCCTCCAGGGCCCCCAGCATCACCTGGAAGGTGGGCACCGACATCAGTCCCACTTTACAAATGGAGAAGCACACTTTGAATAGTTTATGTGACCAAGGTTCCAGAGCCAGTAAATGGCAAAGGCCAAATCTGAGCCCTGGCCAGTCTGCTTCTGAGATGCTTCTCTCTCTGCAGTCAGACAGGTGATTAGAACACTCTAAATGCTCTACTCACTGCCATCTGCCCCCACCTTACAAGTAATACCAACTGACCTTGATTAAACTGTTCTCGTATGCCAAGAATGGTGCTAAGGGCTTTAACTGTGTCACCCATTTGATGCTTACAACTACTCTTTGAGAACCTGGCCCTTTGAACTCCTAGTTTACAGTTCAAGAAGCTGAGTCTCAGCAGGTGAACTGACATGGCTAAAGCCCACAGATCTACCTGACTCCAGAGCTCTCTATATGATATATGATTCAAAAAGAAAAATTAACATCAGCTTCATAACAACCACTATTAATAATGTTAATGTATCTAACAATTAAAGCTAACAATTACTGTGCCAGACACTGTGCTAAGTGCTTTACTTACATGATCTCATTTGATACTCACAACATCACTATGAGGTAGGTGCTATTATCACTTTCATTTCCCAGATGAGAATCCAGAAGCACAGAGAGGTTAACTAGCTTTCCCAATGTCACACAGCTACAGAGCACAGCTGTCTATGATAATAAAAAATTGGAAATAACCTAAACGCCTGATGTTAGAACACAAATTGTTTAATGAGTAAACAAATCATGGTGCAATTACCGCAGCCACTAATGTAACCACAGGGAACTATATTCTAGTGTGCACATAATTATTGGGTTTTCATCAAATAAATGTGTATATTTTTTGTAGAAGGAACAAAGTATGGAGCAATATACACCAAAATATTAACAGTGACCATACTTGAATGGTAGGATTAGAGGTGATTTTTATTTCATTCCCCTGATCTGTATTTTCTCATTGGTCTAACATGGACCTATCATACCTATATGGAAAGTAAATAAATAAAAAGGCTAATTTTCTTTTTTTAATAACATGGTTATTAAAAGCTAGCCCTTTCCACTCCTCTTCTTCCATGTTCTCTCTAGGGATCCTCAACACCCACCCCCAAGCAATCTTTCTCCCCCAACAAGCTTATCTGTTGCACAGCTTAGCTCTTTGGTCAGAAGTGACCTGTAAAAAGTGTCTCTGATGGCTTGCTTTTATCATCTACATTTTGGCTTTTGAAAACGCTTTCTTGTTTCTATAACTTTTATTTTTATTTTCGTTTAATGATTACACAAGTAATCTAGGAATTTATTCTCAGGATAAAAACTTGAAAGCCTCCCTACAGATAAAGCAAAAGTCCTACGACTACCCCACCCCGCTTTCCCACCAGTCCCATTCCTCTGTCTGTTCACAGCTGGGTGTGTCATCTTCCAAACTTTTTCTAGCTACAGTGGCATTCAGGGTTCATATCATGCAATGGCTTGCAAAACCTCGTGTGTGCATAAAGCTACAGCTAGAAAACCATCCTGGCACTGGCCACTCCAGGGTTCCAAGTTCTGGTTCACTGTGATCATTTTCATCAGCCTGCTTCTAAGGAGGCTACTGAGAGAGGGTTCTTGCATGCTCAGCCCATTTGAGGCATAGACTTCCGTTTTATTAAAGCCAGGTCTCTAGGAACACAGAAAAGGTGTTCCTCTACAGCAAGAAAAGCCCAGAAATTGCTGCTTAGCATCTCTCAGGTCCCTTCATGTCCCACCCCATTTGCACTGATCAGTATGGCTAGGAGGTGTCATGCTCCTGCTGCCTCACAAAAGATAATTGAGTTTAGGGGATTGCATGGCTAGCTGCTTAGGGAAATAAGAATAAACAAGAGACCGTTCCATATGTCAACAAATTGCTTTCCAGCTGTTGAAAATAAGCCTTCCCTTAGATTCTTAACAATCTCCTCTCTCCCCGGCCCTAACAAACAATTACCCAGATAACTGAAAACAGAAAACCTAAGGATCCAGCAATACAGGCTCTGCTTTGGGGTCATTTGCCTTCCCGGATCATTCAGAAGAGGAGAAACCTTCACCTTTCTCTTGCTCCCCAGCAGCTTTGACACTTAAAATGCCCACCGGCTCTTTGTAAATAAAGAGGGAAGAAAGAGCTAGCATTTCCTAAGTGCTTACATGCCAGGCACTGTGTTAAACACTTTACATACATTACATTATTTTATTGCACAATAAACCAATGAATTGGGGCGGTTTGCCCCCATTTTCTAAATCAGCTAAGGAACTGAAGTAGAGAGAAATTAAAATTCAGTAACTTACCTTGGCTCTCACAGCTGAGAGTAAGTGAAGCTGGGCTTGTCACTCGGGTCTGTCTGACTCAGCCACTGCTCTTAACTCACAGGAGAGTCACACACTGTCTTCAAGAGTCTCTGAAGGGCTGTCATATGGAAGAGAGGGTAGGTGTGTTCTGGGTAGCTCCAAAGAAAAGGATTTGACTGTTAGTTGGGAATTACGCTTTCATTGGATGTGCTGCAAATTCCCCAAACAACATGTATATGCATGTCCAACTCTATAGGGAAAAGAACATTATAAGAAGAGCAAACGGAACTGCCTTGTATTAGGTGCTGTCCTGAAGGCTCTGTGGAACCGGAGAGAACAGGAGGGATACCGGAGGACTGCAAATGGGCAGTGTCCCAATTTTCTTAAATAAGGAAACTACATACCGGTATACTGTAAACTCCAGAGCTGCAAGCTTGATGTCAATCCTTGGAGAGATTCAGCTGCAGATTATGAAGCAGGTAATTTACAAGCACTTAGACATAAGTGGCAATAGAAGGTTCCTAGACTAGTTACTAGCAAGACTCTAAAAATGAGTCCAGATTTCCAGACTTGCAGCTACTGCACACCCCAAAATTAGGGGCCTGACGTGGGCTTGCCAGATTTTTCTTGTTCCAAGTAAAGGCACTAAGAAACAAAACAATACAAAACAACCCCAAATTATCATTTCCTAAAAAGAATGGGCATTCCTTAGACACCAAAGGAAAGGGGAATAACCTCAACATAAAGGACAGTCCATTAAATAAAACAGACTTCTCTTTACAAAATATTTACTACATGGTCCTTAGGCTTTCTCCTTGCACAGGAGACTGCTGCAATTTTCCTGGAGGGTGGGAACTTGTCCAAGAACCTGCTTTAGGGAATCACTCAGAGTTAAAACATCAACATAGATAAGATCAGATACCTGTAAGACAGGAAGTCTTTCTGGCCAGAAGAGTAAAGAATAGAGTTCGACCTTAGCCTAAGTGAGGACATTAGCACAGATAAAGCAGGTATCCACAAGAACAGAGTCACAGAATTAAAAGTTGCCAAGTGGGGACGCAAGCCCTGCTGAGGCGGAACTTGGCTGATACATTTGACCTATGCCACCCCTTGGACCATACAACTCCCTTGTAGGAATAAGTGCCTGATGCCATTAAGTGTTTGGACCACAAATTAGTTTCTGACTTGAGGATCTCCAAACAACCTCCACGCTATTACTTGTCTTCCCAGGGTCGATTTCCTAAAGGCACAGGAACTCAAAACTGGCCTAATATTCACTGCCAGAGGGAGGGTTGTAGAAGGAAGTCTCTAGCCCTTGATCTTCTCCTGTTCCACATTTTTTATCATTGGCTTAAGTAAGGTCACAGATGGGATTCTTACACAACTTCTCTAGGGCTGAGAAGAACCTCTGGATAAGTTTACATTTTAAGTCCCATGGTTGATAATATATCTGTCTGCATTTAGTCATTTTCACTCATGTTCTTTGCTGACGTTTGTGCTTCCCATGCAAAATGCTTAGTGAACATATGCTAGCTGTGACCTCTGCACCCTGAACAGCAGATCCGGTCCTCTATCTTTACCACTGTCAGGCGTCTATCTCAGTTCTGACTTCTTCCCTCAAATAACTGGTGTCAGTGTATATACTTCCTTGATGAGAAAGGAGGACAAGCTGGTGTCCTCTTCTTTGCAGAACTGGCCTCATTTCCAAAAGACTTGAAATTGAAATTTGACTACATCTGTTGACATTGACCTTGTTTCTGAAGGTGACCGCAACACAGTACGCACTGTTTTCCATACCCTCTAAAACTGCATTTCTCAAAGGCCTGATGGGGAGCCCCTGCATCAGCTGCCCCCTGCGAGGATGGGTAATTTGAGGGGAGCTCCACTCCCAAAGAGTCAGGATCATCAAGTTAAGGGTGAGGTCGTGCAATCTGCGTTTTCACCCAAGTGACTCTGAAACACTTCAGAGTTTCAGAACGAATGGCCTTGGGGTTCATATGCCCTGATTTTAACAACAGATAGGCCTGGGATCAAATCCCAGTGCTTCAAGTTACTTTACATCAGTTTCTTCATCTGTAAAACAGGGATAATTGCAGCACCTACCTCGCAGGCTCTTTAAAAGTTTTAAACAAAATATGTGTAAAGTATCTGGCATATAGTTGAAGCCCAGTACTCTCCCCTGGTCCTGCTTATTCATGGGCTCTGCTGCCTGCCTTCTCTGCGTTCAGCTTCTGCCCCTGTTGCCAAACTGCTCACTCTTTCTAGGTCTGCTATTCAAACACCCCAAGAGAGAGACTCTCATTGGTCCAAATTTAGTAACCACTGTACTTGTTGGGCAAAGCTCTCATCCCAGGTTCCATCATATGCTGCTTGCCAGCCTATGGGGGGACTGCTCAGGAATCAGCTGCCCTTTCCTAGCTCAATCAGCTCTTGCCTGGGGAAAGCAGGATCACGTGGTACCAAACAGCCACCTATTCATAAGAAACTGCTCCTTCCCTCTGCTAGGGTCTGTGGATGGAAACTCCTTAGAAGGGGCCCGTGGGTGTGGCAGGAATTCTGAGGCTTAGCCCGTCCAGTACACCTAGGCTTCTCATTTATCCAGCCTGCCAAAGGAATGAAATGTTCAAGTTCACTGAAGTCTCTATTTAATTCTGACTTTTCATCTCCATCATGCCAGGAACATCAGTTTTCAAAAAAAAAAAAATTAGACCACAGTTAAGGGGGGAAAAAAGACTTAACCCTAAAACAAGACCTTATGTTTTGAGAACACGTTAAATTTCCAAAGCACTTTCGCATCTCTTTCCTCATTGCCGAGCTTACAGACTGGCAGCCACAGGCTAAATCCAGACTGAAGACAGATTTTATTTGACCCACACAATGTTTTTAACAGTTTTTAATTAGTTGCCAGCATTTAAAAGTCAGGAGATTTCACAGAGAAAGCTGGGTTTCTGGCTTCTCTGGGAAAAACAGAAAGACTTAGATCCTCATTCCAATATGGCAACTGTCAGCTGAAGCTGAGGCTACTCCCTATCACTGGGGCATGTGCTTGTAGTATCCTTCCAGCCACCTTTACTTTTCAACAGTGACCTGCTGGGCTCCTGTAGACATTTGAAGCCCCATTTCAACCATGTGGATTAGGTAAAGATGATAATGAGTACAGATTCTGCTAGATATGGTGGTGCACACCTGTAAGCCCCAGCACTCAGGAGGCTGAGGCAGGAAGATCATGAGTTCAAGGCCAATCTGAGCTTCATAGCAAGACTCTGTCTAGAAAAAAAAAGCCTAACTGTCTGGGTTGAAATCACAGCTCTGTTCCTTGCTGACTTTGGGACATGGGCCAAGAAATTTAATCTCTCTGACTCTTGGTTTCCTCATCTGTAAGATGGGGATGATAATAATAATATTGCCTGATCCATAGGCTTATCAGACCAACTAAATGAGTAAACACACTAAGTACCTACTGGTTTCTTTCATTGTCCATGCTTCCCTACGTCCCTCTATGACACCTCAAAATTTCTGGAAACTGAAATTTTGTGGCAAGCTCATCTGGTGGCAAAATTGGGCCTAGGTTGGTATGAAGTTGTTCGTTTAGCCCATTTCTAAGTATCCGAGTGTATTCATAGGGTACAGCCGCAGATCCCATTAAGGGATGTTAGATAATATATGTTACATGTATGATATTGCTTTTCAAAAGTCTCCAAATTCTGAACTCCAAAATATAGCTAGCTCTGATGGCTTCAGTTAAGGGATCGTGAACCTATGTTATTATTAGTTTGTATAACCACTTGACAAAAGGGAAAACTGAACTACTAAACATTAAGTGACTTGCCCAAAGTCCTACAACTCGAAAGCAAATAATAATAATAATAATAATTTTCCCTTAGACATAGAACTCATAATGCCTAGTATGGTGATATGTATTGGGTCACTACAGGCATGTTGATGCAGTTACAACTCTAACCTTAGTAGCATTCTTTCGACTCTCTGAATTACTCTTTGCTATACAACTGTTGGGCTGGGATTTAGCTCAGTTGGTAGAGTGCCACTCTGCAGCCTCTGAGATCCTGGATTAGAATCCCAGCACCACAGAAATGGGAGAAGGATGTGGCAATCCACTCCCAAGGCAATCCCAAAACAATCAACCCTTGAAAACCCTATGAGGGTCGCTATGAGTCGGACATGACTCGACCACAGCTACCAACCAACCAACCAATACAACTGTTGGACTAGAATTGGAATGGGGATTATTGTCTTCTTTGTAAACTGAGGTCCATAGAAGAGAAGTAACTTACTCAAATTCGCACACCTAAAGACAGGCAGAACTACAACTAGAAACCAAACTCTGTGCTTTCTTTTCTTAAACCCCAGGGCCAATCCAAGAATGACATATGCTGACCTTGCCACACACTGACCCTCACTCTCTGCAGACAGTCCTAAAGTTTTCTACATACCTGATAAGAGGAAAGTTTCCCAAGATCTCACCACATGTAAAAATGAGACAGCACATCCGGAGTGGACCCCATCCTTCCCTGTTCCATAGGCAGCAATATACAGACACCATCCAGTCAGAAGCCAGGGAGGAGAGATTTCTCAAATCCCCCCCCAAAAAAATCACAAAGACCCTGCTGTTTGCTCTTTTCTGTTGATTTTTAAGAAGCTGACATTTACTTATACCAAAGACCAAAAGAAATGAAAAACCTACTGGGAAGGGAATTTCATCAGTCATGAAGCAATATGTTAAAGAAACCTTTGCACGGAATCAGTTCCCTTGTTTGAAATGCAGAAAACAGAGCACTGCTGTTTCATATTGTTAGCGCATCAGAGACCTAGGCATGAAAACAGCAGCCCCAGGACCTCTTTCCAGTTCCCTGCCACAACACAGGGAAGCTTTCTGACATTGCCTCCAACTTAACAAGTTGGAAACAAGAAGGCAGGCTGTGACCCAGGTGACCTCATGTCACTCCTAAACTCGTGGCTTGAGTTCCTGCTACCAACAAATCCGTACTTTGATCACACACCCACAGTGACCCAGATCTTTGAATTCAGCAATTTTTTCTCAGGTTTCAGCGAGGCATTGGCAGCCTGAGCTATTTTGGGACACTTTCTCTGCTGTGGATGCCACTTCTGGAATACGCCAGGAACATGCTAAGGACCTGGAGCTCTCTATCCTGGACCCATTTTCGGGTTTGCTTGCTCCGTCTTTCTCTGGACTGATCGTTTGGAGGACAAGATGCTCCTGCCAACCTAATCCCAGGAGCCTGACTTCCTTGCCAGGCCACAGGCTCAAAGAGGCAATGTGGCTCCCAGCACCCTCACGGTAAGGGGCATGGAGGCACCGGACAGCCTGGCAGGACGGGAGCCATCCTAGGGGGTGGGCTCAGCCTGATGCAGGCTGAGAAGACCAAGTGGGAAGGGGTAGGGGTAGAGAACACAAGATTTTTCAGACATTCCTCCGATCATCTCTTCCTAATCTAATGCAACTGACTCGGCAGGCTTTCAGGAGCCTGTGTGCTCCATTTTCCTGTTCTAAAATCTCCAGCACCTGTAAGTACCGGGGCTCACTGATGTTCATGCTGGCTTTTGGGGAGGGGGGAGGAGGGTAGGGACTGGAAATGGTCATCATTATCCGACTCAGGTGTGGACAAGTCCATGGTCTTAGAAGAACGTCTGACATCTATCTCACCCTGTCTCCCCTGAACTGCTTCTTAGTATAGAAAATGAAAATACTTCTTTGTTTTTTTCCAAGGCCCCCAGCATACCAGAAATCCCACCTATCCTTTGGGGTCCTCTGTTCATCAGTGCTGTGCACCCTTGATTTCTCACATTGGACTTAATAGAAGTGCACCCTTGGCATCTGAATTTCTTAAATGCCACCACAGCTACTATTGTGGGCACAGCCCCTGCTGGCTTCTCCATCTTTTATGCAGTAATTTGCTGAAAGTGTGAAAGATATTGTAAGGTGGAGGGTATAAATGAGAATCTAGAAACTCCTCCATGGTCAAAAGGAAGAGCAGCGTGGTCGATTGTCAACGCAGTTAGAAACGCTGCCACAATGGGCAGGTTTTCTGCTATGCAGTGAGATGGTCCCTTTCAGTGTTTTCCTATTTTAATGGAGAGACAGGCCAAAACAGCTGCTGGATCCCCAGGAAAGGAACATTTCTGATGCTTTTACCACTTTATGGAGATACTGCATGTTGTTTCTAGCTGGCTTATCAGTCCCTGAATGAAGCATCGCCAATGACTGCTCCAAAGGGGAGGGACAGACAGCCCTCCTCTTCCTTCTTTGAAGACTGCTAGAGTTTCCTCAAAATAGCCTAGGGTGACAGAGCCAGGCCCTATAACCTACCCTCTCCCTACAACACCAGACCAAATAATCCTCATGGTAGAGAATTTGTTTGGGGGTAAGGGTAAGGAATGGCTTTGCTAGGAAGCCATTCAGATAAACTATCATGATCCACACTAGAAACGGCATCCTTCAGAGCTTTTGTAACCATGAACAAGCCATGAATAAGAACAGGACAAGGCAAGCATGTCTTGTGCATTTATTTCCACACAGCACCATGGAAGGAACGCTGTTCTCAAGCAAAGAAAAAAAGGATAAGATAAGATGTTCATTAGACCAAAGCCGGCTACCTTCAGTTTCTCTGATTGGCAAAATAGAAAGCTTCTTTTATGTATTCTACTGAGAGTGCTGGGTCTGAAGTAGATCTGAGAACAATGTTGGTACCAGTGCTGGGAAAATCAAGAAAGGAAATTTACCTTGTGTCTAGTGGAGAATGAATTACTTCTCAGACTATAGAAAGGGATTTTTTTTTTTGCTTGTCTACTGCTTGTTTTTATGGGCTTTTGTAACTCACAAAGTTTCTCAGACCTCTTCCTTCTGAGGAGTGCTGAGAAAAAAATGCTTGGATCATGGAGGTTCATTGTCTGGAAGGCTTTTTGTCAAAGCCTCAAGTGTTGGTACTAGCCTGAATCTCTTGTCTACCTTGTTGCATTCCAGGAGCAATAAAAATGTTTCATTGGCTTTCTAAATCTCTCCTATCCATTCCCAAGGACTTGGAAAGTGTTAAGCACATAATTCCTTTAACTCAGGGCTTCGGTATCAGTTAAAATGCTGACTTCTTGGGAGGGTCAACCTGTTAAGCCTCATCTGGACACATCTCATCCTAACAGCAGATTCTGCTAAAGAAGAGAAGAGAGGAGAAAGGAACATGAGAACATTGTAGATACAAACTTGAACCTCACAGGAGAATCCTGGAAGTAGGTTGTTGTTGTTGTTAGGTGCCATCGAGTCGTGTCCAACTCATATCAACCCTCATAGGGTTTTCAATGGCAGATTGTTTCGTGATTGCCTCTGGAGTGGATTGCCACATCCTTCTCCATTGGAAGTAGGTAGGACCAAAGTAAAAGCCAAAAGTACCAAGAAGCTCTATTGGCAGTAAGGGAGGGCTCTATTCTTGCTAAATTGGGGTACAAGGCAACTTATTGAGGCAGAGACTGAGGATTTAGGGAATAGGACAAATATCTATTTAGTGAAACTGGGGTAAAGGAAGGGGAAAGAATCTCATCAACTGGCATGGGAGAAGAGAGGGAAGAAATTCTTGCAAGTGCATCCTCGGGCTGAGTTACTTGAGCCACGGAACTAGGGCTCCCCAAAATGCTAAACAGCCTCAGGATAAGAAATCAAACTGACCTACCATTCTGCCACCTCTCAACTCTAATATATCTTTAGCCCAGAGGTGGAGGTCAAAGGAGGGGAACGCACAGTGGCTTAGAGTTTGACACCCTCTTCCCACCCTTTCTTTCCTCTGAGACCAGCATTAAACTCACTCTCAAGGAGATTCATGGGAGATACAATGACACGCCTGCAGCCATAGCACCCTAGCATCCAATCCTGCCTGATCTCACAAGTTAAGCAGGGTCAGCCCAGTTAGTCCTTGGATGGGAGACCACCTGGGAATACCAGGTCCTGCAGGCTAAGGAGAAGGATTTGGCCATCCACTCCTGAATAGCAGAGAAGCTATTCCCTGAGAATAGCAGAGAAGCACTGACATAGTGCTGGGCACGGCACAGTGTCAGAGAGTGTTTCCTTCTGTTGTACACAGGGTTGCTATGAGTCAGACCCCACTCGATAGTACCCAACAACAACAACAACAACAACAACAATGACATACGTGGTTTACCAAGAGCTGTGAGGTACAAAGAGGGGTTACCTGGGCAGAGCAGCAGGCCAAGGATGAAGCATCCCTACACCCCCAGGTGGGCCCCTTCCTTGGACATAGTGGACAGGGTTTGAGAGTAAGTCCACCTGAATTTAAAGCCTGCCTCTGCTACTTCCTAGATGTGTGACCCTGGGCAAGTCATGTAGCTATTTGAGCTCCATCTATGAAATGGGCACAGTAACAGTAGGATCTATCATGTAGTGTTGTGAGATGAGGTGCCTGAAGCCCAGCATGGTGCCTAATACACACTCCATGCTTAACAAAAGGCAGTGATAATTAAGATTCCCTGCTCTCTGCATTAAACTCACTCATTATGTCAGAATGGCTTATAGCAGCAGGTGGTCCTGCTCAGTGGAGGTCTAACAGCACCAGGGTTTGGGGACTCATCATCTCCTTCATTTAAAGTGGCCCTCTTACCTTTTTCCTCCCAATTGCACGAGAGGAGAGCAGCCCCAAGCCTTTCCTCCCATGGGATCCACAGCTACTCCATCCCTTATCTGACCAAACAGATGGATTCACTGCTAACGACTCCGGAAGTCTTTTCCTTGGCTTTCCTGGCCCCAACTGAGCTTTTGCTGCGCATTGCCTAGTGGGGAAATGAAAGCACTTCTGGGAGGGTGGGGTCCTGAAGGGTGCAGCACTCCTCTGGAAGCACTCACAAAAGGAGTACCACATACAACTTGGAGACTGTTTCCTGCCCGCTGCAGCTGTGAGGTCAATATGGCAACACGTAGCCATAGCCGCAGCTGAGGCCACTCTCACTGTGGCTCCCTGACCCTGTGGGTGCTGGTCCACTGCCACCCTCTTCCTCACCCTCCCTCAGAGGTCTCCCTTATCTGAGCCCCAGGGTGCTGAGGCTTCCAGAGGCTTTCCTCAGCTTCCTCTCTCTGCCCCTCCCTGCACTCTTCTGGGGATACAGAGTTCACTCTTACAAGGGGTGTGGTGGCAGAAAGGAGCTGTGCTCTCTGTGCAGACATGCCCTCAGTGTGCCCTCTGCATTCTAGGCCCCCCTGCTTCTCTGCTTGGCAGGGGAGGAGGTGGAAGCACCCCTAGGCCTGCTTCAGTAGGGACCATTTTTGTGGTGCTAGGGAACGAACCCAGGGTAAGTGCTGTAGCACTGAGCTACCCCTCCAGCCCTGATTGGTACCTCTTAAGTCAGAAGACAGGACTACATCTTCGCAAGGATTAAGCAAGAGTGCTTTTTGAACTAATTCAGTCTGGGAGTTGGCTAAGATGCATACTTCAGCAACTATCTCCATAGAGATACAGAGTCTCTGTGTTTGGGTTTCAGCCTTGGAATCTGCATGTTTAAAAAGCTCTCCTTTGAGATAATGAGAACTAAATTTCTGCCAAAAATTAACTTTTAAAATTAAAAACATAAAAAGCAAAACAAAACCTACAAAATTGCACACACACACACACTCCCCTGGCCCTCCTGAAACTGCCTCTCTGAGGGTAAATGAATTCATTTTCTCCCTGCCATCCTTGGCCCTCTTCTTGTTTTTAAAATAAACTTTTCAAAAGGAAAAAAAGCTCTCTTTAGGGCACCCCTTAGGAAACAGTGCACTCCATCTTGTGGAATAGGGGCTGGGACTGGGAGGAAAACCCCATGGCCCTGATTGCCATCATAAGCCCCTGCCTTACATCTGGACTCCCCAGGAGCATGTGGAAATGTCTTCAGAATCCTGACCTTATCTTGCCCAAGCAGCCGCTCTTGGGCTGCTTCACAAAGACTCTGAGCAGTTTTAAATATGTGTACTGCAGGCTTAAATCAGTGATGCTACCAGTCCAAGGTGCAGCATGGATTGAGAGCCCTCATTTAGAGTCGTGTGGAGCTAGTTGGACCTAGAGATGCCCTTGGTGGTTGATCGCACACTGGAGCCACACTGGTAGTGTTTGACTCAGCTTGGGCTTTGTAGGCTGTGTGAGCCTGATCAACTTAATCTCTGCATGATTTATTCTTCACCTGCAACATGGGCACAATGGTACAGGTAATACCTACCTCACAGTGTTGTTCATGGGGAATTATGAGTTACTTCATCCAGTGTGCCTAGCCTACATTAAGCAGTCAGCAAACATTATCTGTGATTCCTGGTACTATTTAAATGTGTGTGTGTGTGTGTGTGTGTGTGTGTGTGCAAGTGCATGCGTGTGTATGTGTGTGCACACAGGATCTATAATATTCATAAGGGATAAATGAGTTGAAGTATGTGAAGTGTTCAGAACTACTGTTAGTGTGGCCCCGGGCATTTAACAGAGAAATCAGTAGAAGTCCTCAGAGTTCCAGAGGCCACCAAGGCCATCCTGGATAAATACGTTAGGGGGAGTGATTGGTCAAGGGTCATTCACAGGCCCAGAAAGAAGATGGCAGTTTGGGGTCTCTGATATTCAGAGTGTGACTCAGACTCTCATGCCTAACTTGTTGAATTAGATTTATAGGATTATGAGATTTGGTTCTGGGACCTGCTAGGTCTAATTAAAGTTTTAGGACTCCTAGGAGACTGGCTGTGGTTTGCATAGACTGGATCTCAAAAAAATGCCTCTGCAAATGTATTCCCAGCTCCAGCTCTGTAGTGCTGAAGGCTCCAGAGGTCATTGTGTAGCTGCGGTATTTGACCTTTTTGCCCCCTTTTTGTCATTAACTTACTAGATTTTGCTCTAACACATTCTCCTGATTAAAAAAAGAAGTCTCAAGAGCTGAAGTGACTGTCCTGTCCTTGTCTCTCCGCCCCTTGTGGACATGGATCCTGTACACGGAGCTCCTTCCTGCCCCCCTGCCCTCCTCCCCTCCTCCCTTCCCTGGCTGAGCACAGCCCAGGAAGGAGGACTGATCCTGTGGGAAGGGGCAGAGAATTGTGGGAAAGGTCACAGGAAAGGGGCCCTCTCACTCCAGGCCAGGGTTCCCACCACCTCACCCCATAAATGCTGGGGCTCACCAAGTTCTGTCCCCAGCTCTTTGCCCCAGAGAAGTAAAATGGGGGAGGGGGAGAAGTCCCATCCAGTCACATGAAGGCAACTAATGCCACTTGGATCCTGGTGGCTTTCCAGCCCCCAAGTCTCACCTGGGCTCTAAGCCACGATTCCCAGTTTCCTGCTGGACACGTCCACGTGGAAATCCCATTGACACCTCAAACCCAACAAGTCACCTGTGTCCGTCACTTCCCTCCCTACCAATAGTGTTTTGTGCCCCACGTCCATTACCAGTATCACCACAGACCCAAGCTAGAAACTCAGGGTTATTGTCGCCTTTTCCCTCCCTTTGACCCATGACACCCAGTCCTGAAGTTGCTACCTATTGACACACTTCCAAAGCCATCTCCTCTACTCAGCTCTTATTGCCATAGTCCTGGTTCAGAGCATTTTCCACTCTTGTCTGGACCACTGAGATGACCTCACAATTGCTCCACCTGCTGTAGCCTCTCTCCTCTCCAATCCTTCCTGCCCTGGTGCTGAAAGAACTGTCTTCCTGGTCTGTCACTCCTCTACCTTAACAGAAACCTTCAATGGCTCCCTATTGCTCACAGAATAAAGCTTTCAGCTTGGCCAGCAAGGCCTTGAACAGTGACCCCAGCCACCTTGCCCACTCCCTTTTGCTGCCACTGACTGCACCCCACTGACTGTCCTACCCACAAAATATGAATGATGCACATTTTTCCCCCTGTACTGAGAGTTGAACCCATGCTTGCATGCATTGCAAATACTGTGCCACTGAGCTGTACCCTCAGCCCATTTTTTGTTGTTGTTTGAGACAGAGTCTGGCTAATTTACACAGACTGCCTCTGGTCTCGAATTTGCGATCCTCCTGCATCTGCCTCCCAAGTCACTGGGATTACAGGCGTGCACCACCACCCCCAGTTCACATGATGCACATTCAGGTAACTACTGTCCCCTCTGTCTGGAATGCCCTTCTCTCCCACGACTGCTCCTCCTAGCAAAACCCTCCATCCCTTTCTCAAGATCCAGCTGAACCTCCTTCATCTATGAAGCCTTCCTCAACTTCCCCCATATATGAGGTCAGTTGTTACCGCTATCCCATGAAGCAGGTACATTCCTCAAATATAGCACTTGCTAGACCATGAGGCCCAGGTTCATGTGTGCCTCCATATCCCCACACTAGATGCAGAAAGCCCCAAAGGCTGCCTGGGACCACATTGGGTTCTCCTTTCTATTTTCTGCACCCCTCGACTTGGATGCAACAAGGTATTGTTTCCTTCCTTTGTAAGCAGAGGAGGCAAATGACAGCCACTAGCTTCTGTGCTTAGGAATAAATGAGATAATGCAAATAATAACCCTGCAGATAACACAGTGAAGATTGTAATGATGAGAAGGAAGAATAGAGCTGCAGGAAGCCTGCACAACTCAGTGAGACCCTGTCTCAAGACAAAAAAATAAAAAAATAGGCAAGGGGTGCAGCCTTGTGTAGAGCACTTGCAAAACATGTGTGAGGCTCTGGGTTCAAACCCCCAGTACAAAAAAAAAAGAAGAAGAAAAAGCAGTTACATCTGCTCAGTGCTTGCTAAATGTCAGGCACCATTGTAAGCTCTTCACATGGCTTTGAGAGTCAGCTAAACAGAAGACTTACTACTTACTCCATGCAGTGTGATTATGTATATCTGTGTTTGTGTATATACGTTCAAATATATACATGCACAGGATAAACATAATATAAATGACATATATACAAGGGATGATCAAAAGATATGGTGATAAATTTTTAAAAATTAATACAGTAAAAATTTTATTACAGAAGTACTTCAGAAAGTGGTGAGAGTGAAGGGATAGGTGCGTTCAAAGTGGGGGGTTATTTTGGGGTGATTAAATCTTTTATTGTAATAATTTCTTATTTAAATATTCACCATATTTTTTATCACACCTCATACAACACATGCTCCACACTGTGCCTGATGCTTAGTAGGAATTCTAGTGGGGTTTTTTCCCTTCTTTCACTCATTTCCCATTCCGCTCCCTATCCTAGCCATCCTCCCATCCCCAGTCTCCCAGGGCTGCGGTGAGAGACAATCTAGAAGGAGTCTCCGCATCATTGTCTCTGATAACAGACTAGTCAGTGGAAGAGAGAAAAGCCCTTGGAATTGCCTTTAGACTTTTTTGGTTGTTTGTTTTTTGCAGTACTGGGGGTTGAACCCAGGGCCTTGCACTTGCATGCTCTGCAAGTGCTGGACCACTGAGCTGCACCCCCAGCCCATTTTTTTACTTTTTGAGACAGGGTCTCACTAAATTACACAGACCATCTCTGGTTTCGAATTTGCGATCCTCCTGCCTCTGCCACCCCAGTCGCTGGGATTACAGGTGTGTACCACCTCGCCCGGCTTTAGACTTTTTCTTTAATCACTTTATCATTTCTTCGAAGACAAGGGCTGTACAAGCATGGGTAGGCTGGGATTTAGCTCAGTTGGTAGAGCGCTGCGTTGCAGTCTCTGAGGTTCCGAGTTCAATTCCCAGCACCACAAAAATGGGAGAAGGACGTGGCAACCCACTCCCAAGGCAATCCTGAAACAGCCATTGAAAACCCTATGAGGGTCGCTATGAGTTGGACATGACTCACGGCACCTAACAACAACAACAAGCATGGGTAGGCTCTTTTACGCTGCCCTTGGCCTTGGGGGTGCTGGTTTTCAGTGATTGATAGGCAAATTCTGGACCCTGGCTGACAGGTTCTCATGAGCACACAAAGAGCAGCAGCCACAGCCATCCAGTAGCAGCCCTTTGGGCAGCACTTTGCTGGGGACATGCCACTAAGCCAAGAGCCAGAGGACCTGCAGCCCAGAGACAGCCTGGCCACTGACCATCTGGGTAACCTGGTACAAGTCTCTCCACTTCCCTGGACCTCCGAGTCCTCACCTGTAAAATGCAGGCCCCTCAGGGTGTCTGGGAATTCATGACAAGGCAGCTGCGAAAGCTCTTTGCCAAAAGGCTGTACCAAAGCGAGGTGTTGCTAATTTCGAGTACTGGGGCTTCATTTACCAGGAAGCATTAAGGAAGACTGGGTGGGGGAGAGAGAGCAGGGGCTTGTGTATCCAGGACATATGGGGGCCTATACTTGTTGTCCTCCTGCTTAGCAGCATTAGTGATTCAAGCTAGCGCTGCCTGTGGAACATTCTGTCCTTTGGGATTCGCAGGGACAGGAGGGGTTGCGGCAGTCAGGCTGCAACCGGCGCCCGACACAGTGAAAAATAGAGTGATCGAAATGAGACGCCACGCACACAGGTTCATACACATGCATTTACACTCCTGACGGCCCCCAACGCTGCCTCGCAGCAGCAGCTGGAGCTAATTACAGACAGACAAACAGCGCCCGCTCCGCTCCGGCTCTTCCCCGGAAGCGCCAACCCCACCCCCTCCCGCTCCAGCCGCCCCTGGGAACTGCCTGAGCTCTCAGAAGGGGTGCTGCTGGGCCCCACAGCTAAGTGCCTAGAAAGAACCCTGGGAGGAAGCCGCCTTGGGGCTCCCTGTCCTATGGGGGTGGGTACAGAGAAGGGGACGAAGGGGGAGAAAGCTGGCTGGGATACAGATGCAGTTTTGTGTTAACAGATGTGCTCTCCTGGCAAGAGGGAGCCCAGGCGTTTTGGCTCTCCCTTCTCCTTCATCTGGATCCACCCAGGGATCCCCTCTTAACCCTTCTCCCTCTTCCATCTCTAACATCCCCTCCAATTCAATATCTGGCATGAAACGCAATAAATGTTGAATAGATAGATGGGTGAACACAGGAACCCCCCTCAAGCCCCTCCTACTCCCAAGCCCTGTTCCCACCGCACAGACCATAATAACTCCAGAGCCCTTTCCTCCGCATTTCTTTCTGTGAACTCCCGTTGGGCAGTTTCAACTCTTACCTATATGCTCCCAAATCCCAAATCTCTTCATCCAGCCCAGACCTGTCCAGCTGACAGAGTGTTCCCCATGCTCCTCAAACTCAACACGCCCCATGTTCAAGGCTTCAGCAGTGATCTCCCCAGGGGTTTTCTAGCAGTGAGTCCTGGTCTGTTTGAGGGGGTGGGGCAGAGAGGGATCTGCTGCATATTTCCTAGCAGGACTGGGTAAACTCCTGATCCCAGGGCCTCTCTTCACACCAGACATCAAAGCCTTCCCTTTGCCCTCTTAACTGGCCCCCGCCCACCCATAAGGAAGGTCAAATTGGAAACTAACTGCCAAATTGGAGCTAACTGCCTAATCTTAACATCTAAGACTAGACCCAGGCAAGTTGTTTCTGCTAAGAGAAACCTTTGAAAAGGGACCAACACGCACTGTTATTTCTTTTCCAACCCCTCCTTCCCAACCCCACTCCCACTGCTTCTCAGTCCTGATATTGCCACCCACTGCCTCGGTCCCCATCACACACACACACACACACACACACACACACACACACACACACACACGCCACAGCCCTCTTCTCACTCCCCAACTTCGTTCCCCTCCACTCTGGAGCCCTGTCCCCAGGCTCATTTCAA
>VMDO01005539.1:60191-91595 GCA_007922755.1 Pedetes capensis | reverse complement strand
ACCCACGGTGTCATTATACCCAGCCTTGTCATGGTCACATCTAGGCATTTTCAAGTTTTTAATGCAGAGTGAAAGATTTCAGTCTGATACATAGGTAAGATATGAAGTGATTTATTCAAAACACTCGTGTGCTTAATATCAAAACATTCACTTGTTCATTCAGCACATCTATATTGAGCAATGAAAAGAACTGTATTCCATAATTCCCGCCTTCAAACTGTGCCTTTTCGTGTTGGTGGAGGGATGACATACAAGGGTTAATTAACAACAAAAGATCGTGCTAAATGCCTTCCCCTGCCTGCTGATGTGGCCTCTGTAGCTCTCACAGTCCCTTTGACAGCACTGAAACTTTTCATTCTGTTGCTTCTGTCATTACTATTGCACTCTTTTCCAATATGATGTGGATGCCTGGGTTCATATCCATTTTCCACCACTCATGAGCTGTGTGACTTTGGTGAAGTTAGTCAGCCAGTCTGAGTCTAGTGCCTCCTCAGTAAGTTGAGGACAATAATAGCAGCTACTTCACAGAATGAGAACTAAATGAGCTAATACTGCTGGGTGTGGCAGTGCATGCCTGTAACCCCAGAGACTCAGAAGGCAGAGGCAAGATAATAGCAAGTTCCAGGGCAGAGGCAGCCTGCATAACTTAGTGAGACCCTGTCTCAAATTAAAGAGTGAAAAATGGGCTGGGGTCGCAGCTCAGTGGTGGGGCACTTGCAGAAGTATGCATGAGACCCCAGTACTGCAAAAAAAAGAAAAAATAAAGACCTGATACACACAAAGCAAAATGGTATCTGGCACATAGTAGGTGTGCAATGGGGGGGGGTCGGGGGGAAGAAGTGCACAAGAGGGTAAGGGGGAACTTATATGTATAATGTACAACAAAATGCATATACGGAAATGTCACAATGAAAAGCATGTCAGAATGAATCACATTAAGGTGTACATTAAAATTTTCCAATAAAAAATAGGTGTGCAATAAATGTTAGTATTATTTTCCTGGTGCACCTACTGTCCTTTTGTTAACACAAGAACTTATAATTTTTATTGAGCCTTCAAGAAAAACTGGTAGAATACCTTATTCATTTATGTATTCAGTCAACAAATACATGCCAAGCACCTACTAGTTTCCAGCTAAGCATTGGTGTCATATATACAAAGAAGACATAATCCATGCCTTTAGGGCTAAGCAATTCATGCAAAGCAGACCTGGATTAATAGTGCCTTCTTGTTGTTGTTGTTGTTGTTGTTGTTGTTAGGTGCCATCAAGTCACGTCCAACTCATAGTTACCCCCATAGGATTTTCAGTAGCTGATTGTTTCGGGATTACTTCAGGAGTGGATTGCCACATCCTTCCCCCATTTTTGTGGTGCTGGGGATTGAACCCAGGGCCTCAGAGACCAAAGAGCAGTGCTCTACCAACTGAGCTAAACCCCAACCCCAAATAGCAATTGTTGTTGTTGTTATTAGGTGCCCGACTCAAAGCAACCCTGTGTACAGCAGATGAAACACTCCC
Organism: Pedetes capensis; assembly: GCA_007922755.1. NCBI lineage: Eukaryota > Metazoa > Chordata > Mammalia > Rodentia > Pedetidae > Pedetes > Pedetes capensis. The sequence goes on along the minus strand of VMDO01005539.1, from coordinate 90,079 downwards.
TGACACTGCGCCGTGCCCAGCACTATGTCAGTACTTCTCTGCTATTCATAGGGTTTTCAAAGCTGATTGTTTCAGGATTGTTTTGGGAGTGGATTGCTACGTACTTCTCCCATTTTTATGGTGCTGGGGATCGAACCCAGGGCCTTAGAAAGTGCAGCACAACACTACCAACTGAGCTAAACCTCAGCCGTATCGTGCCCTGAAGTGTGAAGTACGTATAAGTAACAAACACAAATCCTTCCTTAGAGAAACACACCCTCAGCCCAGTTTTCATAGAATTACCAAGGATAAAGTCTGGCTAAACATGAATTCATAATCCAAAATTACAAAACACACAATGAAATCAGAAACAACAAAAACAGAATTAGATCCTCAAAGACCTCAGGCACTGCAATTATGTGATATAGAATAGAAAGTTTTATGAGTACTAAAAAAAACAAAAGACTTTGAAAATATTAGCAAAGAACAAGATATTAGCAAAAAATAACTTTCCCTAAGTATCATCTTTTTATAAATGACAAAGATAGGTCTCAGAGAACATTGACTCCTTCAGTGTTACACAGCTAATGATGATAGACTCAAATCAGATTTTCGGTGTCTAGTGTTCTTTTGGCAGACTCAGTGATTAGGGCCATGAATTTCTTCCCTGAGTCATCTAACCAGTGAGATAAGTACAAAGCATCATGCTAGCTGTAAAAAATACAAAAATGAACAAAATAGAATCCCTGACCTCAAGTAGTTTAAAATTCAACAGAGGCACTAGACTGTGCACATATAAAAATAAGTACTAATATCAAGCTGTCTGGTAGAAACTACTAAAGGTCTGGAATGGCAGGAGGTGAGACTAGAGTGGGTCATTGAAAAACAGGATGGATCTATGAGGAGGAGGATTGCCCAGTCAAGTCAAATAGACTGGGAGGAGCCTGAACAAAGTCGTGGCAAAGTGAAGCTACAGAGCAGCTAGGAGAAGAAAGAGTGCATTTGACCAGTACCCTGGATACTCGTAGGGGTGGGCCTGTTGCATCACAATAAAACCCTGCACTGAGAAGGGCCCCTGCTTTGTTCAATGCTCTGATATCATCTTGAAATCTTTAATTGCCATTCAAAATGGGGCTCCATATTTTCATTTTTCACCAAGGCTCACAAATGATGTGGGCAGTCCAACCTAGTGGACTATAGGGAGGTCTGGTTGGGAAGACAGGGCACTTGTGGGAAGGAAGAAGCTTGAATGCTACTTCCATACTTGTTCTGCATACAATGAGGAATCATTAAAAATGTTTGAGCAGTGGAGAGTGTATTGACTATGTGGTTTTAGAAAGCCACATCTTTGGCAGGGGGAGGTGTTAAGATAGATTGGAGGAAGGACAGATGGAGATTAGTCAGGAAGCTATTGTGATAAAGCAATGGGAGCTGGACAGAAATAGTGGGAGAAGCTATGGAGAAGATGAGGCTCTTCATTGATTCAGTTATTCATTCAATAGATGTTTACTGAGCACCTGGCATGTGCTAGGAACTGTGCTAGGAGCTGGGATCCAGGAATGCACCACACTGCCCCTGACCTCAAGTTTCTCATTTCAATGAGGGAGGCAAATATGTCAACAGACTGTGATAGTGCCATGTGCTGAGAGTTAGGATCAGATTACATCTCGGGGGTTGTGGGAGCCTAGAGGAATGGTACCCAACCCAGACAGAATTCAGAGATTCCCAAGAACACATGATACCTGCATTGCTTCATGAAGACTGAGTAGAAATTCACCCCATGAGCAAAGCAGAGAAGGGCATCCCAGGAAAAGATAACAGAATGCAGAGTATCGTGGACCATCTACTGTGTGCCACACACTTCACTGGAGGCTGAGAATCCTTGTTCTCAGACTGGTAGGGGAGGCAGCCAACAAAGCAGAAGATAACAAGATGTTGTGCCAAGTGTCATAAGATGGACACTGTAGGAGGATGGAGGAGAGTCATCTACTCCAGACTGAGAGGCCAGAGAAGTCTCTTCCAACACAGCTGTCTTCTGAGTGCTATGTGCTGTAAATGAGAAGGTGTTATCTAGGTGAAGGGAGGGAAGGCAAGGCATTGGGAGCAACACGTGCAAATATACAGAGGTAAGAGGCAGTGTGTGGCTCTAAGGGAATTCTAAATGACCCCCTATAATTCAATTCTAGAATGAACAAGCAAGAGCATGGGGAATTATGACCAAGAAAGTAGACCTTAAATGCCAACCTAAGGGGTTTGGATTTTATTTGTGCAAATAGTGCTCAGCCTTGACTCTACATTAAAATCACCTGGGGAGATTACTGATGATTGGATCCAGCCCCAGGAGAGTTGGAGAGGGGTGAGGCATAAGAATCTTTTTATTCTCATTTTCAGGGTTTCTGCTAGGTAGCCCAGCTGGCCTCAAACTCACAATCCCCCTGCCTCAGCCTCCCAAGTGCTTGGATTACAGGATTGCACCACCACACCCAACATAAGGCATTAGAATTTTGAAGGCTGCCCCAGTTTATTCTAGTCTGCAGCTAGGATTAAGAACCATCATTTCAGGGAGCAAATTCTCCAATCTGAGCACTCATTAGAATCACCTGGAGGGTTCCTTAAAGGCAGGTTGGGGTAGACACCCTCAGAGTTTCTGATTAAGTAGGTACTATAATGCGTAGCTACTCTAATGCTCCCAAGTTGTCAGAAACGCTGGTGCTGTCGTTCCTAAGGCCTCATTGTGAGAGCCCCTGCTCCCAGGTATTGTGAAGCCATTTACAAGGGTTAAGTACAAATGATCTGACTTGTGTTCTTGAAAGATCACTGAGGCCATGTTGGGGAGAATGGTCACAGAGGGGAAGTGAGAGAAGAGAAAGCTGTTATAGGAATCAAGGTAAGAGATGACTGGGGCGGGGGAGGGGGCAGTCCTGAACTAAAGAAGCAGCAGTAGAAATGGAAAAAAATGGGTCCCATCCAAGTAATACTCAGTGACTGACTGAATATACATGAGAAATAAGGATACATGAAAGACATTTCTTGAGGTTTACCATAGGCAACTGGTGATTCTGATTGTACTGGGCATTTTGGTTACTGTAAGCAAAAGTTAAATGTGTTACCAGGCTTGGGGTGGGACACAGGGGAGGGGAGCATTTCTGCCCTCAAATCTTAGCAATAGTCCTAGGGAACTCATCAGGCATCTCTCACTCTTTCAGCACCGTGAATTTTCACCTCAACTCTAAGCAACTCTCTTCAAAATACATGGACCGAAAAAGGAAGATGGTGATCACCCTGACACAAAGACCAGCCACCCAAGAATCAGGTACGAAGCCTGCTCCTCTGCTATTACCCTAGGTGTGTTTACTTCGTTCATTCATCATTTTAGAAAAGATGTATGTATAAGGTCACTGCCTAGAGAGACATTTTAAATAGTCATAGAGGTCATGTTGCACATGTGGGTAAAGAATTCATAACTTGCCGGGCTCCGTGGCACACTCCTGTAATCCCAACTATTCAGGAGGCTGAGGCAGGGGAATCACAGGTGTGAGGCTAGAGGCAGCCTACGTAACTTAGTGAGACCCTGTCTCAAAAATATAAAAAAAAAAATGTGGGGGTGCAGCTCAGGGTGGAGCACTTGCCGAGCATGTACAAGGCCTCCAGTACTGCAAAAAAAGGAAAAAGAATTCATAACCTGCTCTTATATGACCAACAAAACAAATGCAGCAGCTTAACAGGCAGCCTGCAAAGGAATTCATGGGCTTAAAATGTATAAAATGGGCAATTTCCCAGTGCATCCTTGGTTGTGGCTACTTGTGAGTCTCCTCTGTGGGCAAGTAGACTGCCAGCAATCAACAAGACCAGTAGGAATGATTGATGGGAGAATTGTCCATTAGGGGCAGATAACTTTTGTACCATGGGAGGATTCGACAAGGTAGAGACATGATAGATGGAAGAAGAGTTAGCTAATGTGATAGGAGCTGCAGCTCCATTTCTGATAGTAACCATTCTCTGCCTGAATCAATGATTAATCAAAGACACATTCTCATTTGAAACCTTTTGCTCACCGGTGCACAACCCCCGCTTTGGGGTAAATTTAATAGCATCATTAAAAACCACTGCTCAAGGAACTCAAATTACTTCTCCCTAGCAGCAGTCATGGCATAGTAGAGAGTGCTTTTGTGAGCTCCTCAAGGGCAGGGGACATGCAGGGTGTGTGTGCGCATGTGCGTGCACATGAGTGTGTGTGTAAGAAATATTAGACCTCTCAGTGCCTAGCATACGGGCTGACACATACAGAACACTCAGCAAATGTTGAAGGTGAGGAGAAATGAATTAATACATCTGTCCATTCATTCATCTGTTTATTCCTTCAACAGACATTCATTAAGTACAGGAATTAAGAGCACAAGCCCTAGAAATCAATACTTTAGGCATCAAATTCCAGCTTCAACTAGCTGTACAAACTTGGGTAAATGACATAGCCTCTCTGAGCCTGATGCCTCCTGTGTAGGTTGGGAGAAATAATAGTGCTGTACTTGCTCTTCTATGGCTGCAGGAGGGTTAAAAGGGTTCATGTTTAGCACAAGCCCAAGCCCATAGTAAGTGCTCACTAAAGGGCAACCATTGTTCTGGTTGTTGTGTATGATAGGCTCAGTCTTTCTTCAGTAACTAGGTCATTATAAAAGGCACAGAATCTCCTAAGAAATGAGCCTGCTTTTGGCCAAAGCTGGTTTTCATTAACGTGGTTATTTATGGTTCCCAGCCCAGCACCCCACTGCCCTAGGCCTGCCATCTCTGGCCTGCTGCCCTCCTGTGGTAGCTCAGGCTGTCTCTAAGTGGGGTGTGCTCTCTGGAGAAGCCTGAGAAATTGTGGAGTGGGAAGATGAAGGAGGAAGGTAGGAGCTGGAGAAGATCCAATGAACCATCAACATGCAACCCTCACTGCACCCCCAGCATTGGCAACTCCCAAGGGTGCCTTTCTGTGCTTTTGTATAATTCTTTCTGATGACATTTCTACCTACCAATTGCTTTCTAATGTTTCTCCTTTTGGCTCAGCTGAACAAGATTGTCCTTGATTTAATTTTAAGGAAATGCAGCAGATAATACTTGACTTGGGAGTTCAGTCAGGAGGCAAGAGAGGTGATATTACTTAGTGGTTATTAGAGGATTCTGGAGCTAGAAACAACTGACCACTGAAGAGCTGTGTGACCCAGGATGGGTTACCTAATGTCTCTGAGTCTCAGCTATAGAAAAGGAAAAGTGAGGATAATGGTTGTCAAGACTAAATAGCAATCACCTAACACAGTACCTGATGCACCATCAAGCACTCACTAAATAGTAACTATGACTATTATTCTGAAGTCCCAGGTGCAGAAACAGAAGTGTGGAGAGGGAAAACACTCTTGTAGCTATTTAATGGCAGAGGCTTCTGGCCCCTTGTTCTCACAGTAAACTAGGCCCACTTTTTTCAAGCCTTTTATGGCCCCCTAATTACACATATCCTGGTGTACTAATTACTAAGGTCATGCCTGGTATTTTTTTACATCAGGAAAATTTAATAACTGCAATTTTACGCTCTCCATATCTGTCTGCCTGCAAGGTCTTATGAGCAACTCGAGGACCAGGGTGAGAGCTCGCTCATCTAATGCATGTTCCATTAATGTTTGAGTGTTGAGCTAGTAATCAATAACCTCCCTAAGTTGTGTAGGCCCCAATCTTCTGTGTCACATTACCAACAGCCCAGCAAAATGTAATGTGTGCACTGGACCTAGGCAGGCCTGGGTTTGAATCTCCAGATTGGTAGCAGGGGACGAAGCATCAACTGGTGCTGGAAAAACAGGAAGAGGAGGATCTGTAGCAGTGGAGTAGGGAGGTTCCCCTAGAGATGAATTTTGTTCTCGAGGGTTGTGAGGGGGGTAAAATGCATGACATGAAGGAAGTATGGTGTCACTGAGGCAGATATATTCGGGTTTGAATCCCAGCTCTCCATTTATTAACTGTGTGATCTCAAATGATGCCCCCTAGGCCTCGGGCTCCTCACTGTAAAATTAAAATAATGACAGGAGCTACCTCACAGCTTTGAGGTGAGGATGAAATAAGACACAGAAGAGAAAGTATATGGGAGCCCAGCACCTCACCCATGATAAGAACTCAAAATAGTTATTCGATGAGTTAATGCCTATGTATTTTCAGTGGAATGCCATGAACGGAACTCCAGACACCCTTTAGCATCTGCGTGATTCCCAATAAGAACTGCTTCAGAACCTAACTTCCTGTCTCTTACCACACGATATTTAATGTTGAAAACAGTAGACAGCATTACTAGAAGAAACTATTTCTAGTGAATGCACAGAAAGAAGTCTCTGGTTGTCATCATAGCCAGGCAGTTGCTGGCCCTGGGAGAATCCTTGTCTACCCTCCTTCCAAACAAGTAGAAGCAAACCCAGCAATGACCAATGGAGCCACAACAGAAAACCTGAGTGAAAGTGGTTGACAACTGACTGTGGTGGTGACCTTACTGGACTGACCCTGTGCCCTTAGCCCTGGTGTAGCCTACCAGCCCAGAGAGCTCTCAGGCTGAGCAACTGACCCTGGCAGGGAAGACTGCTGTCACCATGTCACTGCACATCTGCTCCCCTCTTTCTGAGTGTGTGAGGAACAGAGTGCGATAAGGTGGGATCAGCTCATGTCCCAGGCTGCAAAAACTGGCTTTTCTCCTCTTTCTGTTGTTTCCCCTACCCCTGGTCTTGTTTGGACATGCATTGAGTATAGCATTGAGGATTCCTGCATTCCCCATCTCTTTTTTAGTATTTGGATTGGCTGTTCGCCAAGGCAACTGAATAGCATTTTCAAAGAGCAGGTGAGTTTGGGGAAGATCTCTTATCTTTTTCAATATATTAACTCCTTGAAAATTAGAGAAGTCAGAGACCCCTTGGAAAGAACATATAAGACCTCCCAAGGCTTCCAAATTGAGATCCCTACAAGATACCCAACAGGATTATCATTTTCAAGAGAAAAATACCCAGGTGGGGTAGCTGCTTTTAGGGAATTTGAGAAGTGACCCACAAGTTTCATTTCTGGTGTGAAAACCACTCTATGTTCCCTGTAAGCAACTATTTGAAAAGTGACTATCATAGTCAGGCATAGGAAACATCTGGGTTTCACCAGAATGTGGGTGATTTGCTCACAACTACGGAGGGCAGGTAAATATGGCTTTGCCTCCTGGTCTTGTATCTGGCTCAGACATGCAAATTCTGGTCTACAAACTTAACCTTCTCTGCCAGAATTTGATAAGTTAATGTCAGCAGCTGGCAGAAGTCTGCTCGTGGTTACAGTGAGTGCCACATGGTGACATGTAATGCCAACAGAAGACTGTCAGAGAAGGGAGCACAGCTCGTCTGAGGGGCAGGTGACCTGGCTTGCCCGTCAGGGGAGAGAGCAGGCTCTGGTGCAGGCCAATATTGGAGGTAGAGAGACCAGCGCCAGAAGAAACCTGGACTGGGAAAAGGAGATGACAGCTACCATTTACTGAGCACTTACTCTGTGCCAGGCACAATGCCAGGTCTGGGTATGTTTTTTCATTTGATCCTAGCAAGAGCCTCATTTTACACAGAGGGAAACAGCAGCCAGAAGGAAAAGACAGATCCAAACCAGGAACAGGAACAACACAAATACAAAAGCACTCAGAGGGCAAAGCAGTTGAAGTCGGTTGCCAAGGAACATTCAGGAACCTGAGTCCTTTATAGCCATGGCAATTGGGATTTGGAAATTTGCATTTAAGCCACTCCATCCCTTTGGCTTGACTCCCTGACCAGGCCAGCTCTGACGGTCACACCTCAAGGTGGCTGGCAAGGGCACACAGCTGGTTTGGCAAGGATTGGGACCAGAAGAGGAATGGAAAAGTGCCCAACATAGATTCCTTCTAAGAGAACCTTAATGGCCACATGCCTTAAAATTCCAGCTAGCATACCAGTGGGAGAAGAGGATCGATAAATTGTGGTAGAAATGTTGGCATATGAACTTGAGTTCTGTTTATACTTCTATACTCAATGTTAATCATTTCCTTGTCCGGAACGATGATGTTCTTGCCATCGTGAATACCTGTTGATAAGCGCAAGTGGGGCTGGGATTTAGGTCAGTTGGTAGAGCACTGCGCTGCAGCCTCTGAGGTCCCGAGTTCAATTCCCAGCACCACAAAAATGGGAGAAGGGCCTGGCAATCCACTCCCAAGGCAATCCCGAAACAGTCAGCCATTGAAAACCCTATGAGGGTTGCTATGAGTCAAATACTGACTCGATGGCACCTAACAACAACAAGCGCAAGTATTCTTGAATTTCAGTGGCAAAGAGCCCTGCTCAAGTACACTTGTCACCGCAATGAAAGCACAGGTCCCAGGCTGGGTACCATGGAGCAGTCCTATAATGCCAATGACTTGGGAGGCAGAGGCAGGAGGATTGCTAGTTCAATACCAGAAGCAACCTGTGCAACATAGCAAGACCCTCTCTTGGAATACAAAATTTTTTAAAGGGACCTAGGGGTTCAGCTCGTAGAGGGCCCTGGGTTCAATCCCTCAGTATGAAGAGAAAGAAAAAAAAGGAAATAAAGAAAATCAAGCATGGGTCTTACTAAAACTAGCAGAATCGAAGTTATAACAGAATTCTGATGCATAACTTGTCAAAAGAGTCTTCCCCAACAGACGTAAGCCCTGTTTGTTCTTGAGCCAAAACTCTCCTTGGCACGAATCAGCAGTTAGGGAACAAATGACTCTGTATTACAGCATCCTACCACTAGAGTGTACAGCTCTCACACACATGAAAAACAAGCATCTCTCACCTTCAGAAAGCTGTGCCTTACAAGCAAAAAAGTCTAAGCGCATGAAAAGAGTTAGATCTCGCGTGGTCCTTTGAAGGTCTAGAAAGCATTTCAAAGGTGACATACATCAGAGAGATCCATTTACACTGGCTGGGCTGTGAAGCCAAGTCAGAGGGGCTGGCTGAGAACCTCAAACAATAACACACTTGCATTCCCAACTGTGGTAAATGGCCAGCATATCATGATTGCCTTTTCACGCAAATATCAGTGACATAGCCCTAACAGGTTAGCAGTCCTCTCACTGGCGTAATAAAACAATGACCCAATTATTTTTGAGGGCTGAAGTAGCACATATGATGCCCAAGTATGTTGTGCAGGGCACTGTGTGTGATGGACGGGGCACAGTAGGGCAGCAAACTGTGTGCTTAGGACTGGAAACCGGCCTCCTCAGCCAAAACTCTTGCCATTCATCTGGTCAGGGAAACAAAATAAAGCCATTCAGTATGAAAGTTCCCACTTGTTCTCATGACGAAGGCCAGTTGGGAAAATGTGGCGCAGCGCTGATTGAAGCAAATTCTGTTTAAAAAACCAGCCGCTTTGTGGGCATTTGTTTATTTATAACTCGCCCCTCACTGCCTCCCCACACCCTCCCTCCCTCGTTCTGCAAAGGATTTGAGATAGGATTCGAACACTGAAAGTTTGTTTAAGTCCTAAACAGGTCCAGCTACTTTTTAGATTGACGCGAAAATGAAACTTTTAGGATCCAGCGCCTTGCTCTTAGAACACCGCTTTGGTTTTCCCACCCTGTGCCCTGTGGTGAGAGAGACCTCTTCACCAGAACACTGCTGTCCCCAGCACTACCCTTCACCAGGGAGATAAGCACAAGCCCATAAGACTGAAGCCTGAAGGAAATACAAGAACATGGATTCACTCAGTCCCTTACTCATTCAATACTTCAACATACATTGACTGGTACCTATTCTGGAACAAGCTCTATTCCAGGCACAGTGGAAGGAAAAAGGAATAATATCCAATTCCTGCACTCGAAGTTCCCAAACTAGTGAGGACAGATGGGTAAAATCAAATAAAATTTTAAAAGCCTGTAATCCCAGCAACTGGAGAGGTGGTGGCAGGAGGATCACAAGTTCAAGGCCAGAGGTAGCCTATGTAACTTAGTGAGACCCTGACTCAAAATAAAAAATAAAAATTGGGCTGGGGGTGCAGCTCAGTGGTAGAGCACTTGCATAGTATGTGCGAGGCCCTGGGTTCAACCTCCAAGTACCAGAAATAGCAAACAGAAAACTCTGTTCATATGGGGGGAGAAGTACACCAGGGAGTGGCATGGGGGCTGCACATGGCATAGATAATTTAGTTCAAGGACTCGTATTCAGACTGTCTTGGGGTCAACTTTTGGTTCTGCCTCTCCCTAGCTATGTGGACCTGGGCACCTTGCTTAATGTCTGAGAGCCTCAATTCCCTCATCTGTTGAATGGGCTAATAATAGAATGCACATCATTGGTTTTTATAAGGATTAAAAGAGATAATCTGTGTAGAACACTAAGAACAATTCCTGGCACATGTTAAACACCCAATAAAAAGTTAGCTTTTCATGCTTTGTATTCCTTTTGTTTAATTTCATAAGATTGTGATGAGACTCCAAGAAACAGTTTCTAAAATGAACTCTTTTCAACAAACTCCTCCTTTTTAGACCAGATTTTTTTTTTCATATGAGATGACATAGATCTGCCATGATTTTTCCCTCAGCAACCATATGTCTGGCAACAACCTCATGGAGAAAATATCTCCCAGATGGTGTTGCTTATGTCAGCCTACTATGTGCCACATGCCACTCTAGATGAGAGGGACACATTGTTGAGCAATACAAATGAGGTCCCTGTCCTCTTGGAGCTTCCATGCTAGTGGGTGAGACATATCACAAACAGAAAGTATACACAGGCATACCCAGTAAGGTAAGTACAGTTAAGGAAGTATTTTCCATAAAAGGAATGTGAGGGAAGGGCAGGAGGAACTAACTGTACATGGTCAAAAAGGCTCATCTGAGGAGGTAACATTAAAGCTGAGATTGACAGTTTAAGAAGCCTCTCTCTCATGCCAAAAGCAAGAGCACAGGCAGTTCAGCCCAAAGAAGCAGCATGCACAAAGGCCCTGAGGCAGGAAAAGACTTTGGGAATGTTCCAGAAATTGAAAGACCAGTGTGGCTGAGACATGTATCCCTGGTAAGGAGGTAAAGCAGGCAGGATTGTCGCGTGCATATTGAAGCTGAGAAACCCCAGAAAGATTAATGGACTTACCCAGAATGCCTTGCACACAGTAGGCGCTCCATATGTTGTAGAATGCTCAGTCAGTAGGGCGGGGCTGAGGCCCTTTGCCTTCCAAATTCGGACTGAGATTTCCCACCACAACTAGGAATCAGCTACCCAGGGAGACTGAAACATACAGTCTTTTTTGTTGGTGAGTCATAGGCAACGCGCATTAGAGTGTGGGGTCGAGTGGCCCCAGCTGCTGCCTGTGTGTAAGGGGCGGGGGTGGGCTCAGGCTGCGGCTGAAGCTTTTTAGCATGTTTATGATGAGCTGAAAGCACTCACTGCTTAATTTAAAATACCGCTCACACATACACATACAATTCAGCAGCTGGGGGAGCTGCCAGGAATTGAGGCTAAGTGTAGAAAATTGGAGGATCAGGAATATCAGGTACCCAGCCCTGTTTCCCAGTTCCCATGGGCTGTCTGATCCAATACGGTCCCATCTTCTGGAACAAACTCCTGGAGGTCAGGACATGGACGGGGACAGTGGTAGTTTGCGGAAGAGAAGCCTCAAGGCTAGCCCCACCCGCTCTTCCATTTTCTCCGCCTCCCTCTGCACCCAGATCTCACTCCCCAAGTCCACCCCTCGGGTAAGCCGCCTCCTCACGGCAGCTTCCCAACCCTCTTTGAAATCTGGGTGAGTTGGGAAAACTCATTTGGCCCAGACTGCAAACTGCCTGGGCTGGCTGCTGCTGTGTCTGGTGTGTGTATCTTGTCTCCCCGACCACAGGGGGGCCCTCAGAACACACCGGAAGAGTGGAATATTCTCCTGTTATTCCCTGCAGCTCTTGGCACTGTTGCCTGTACACAGGCAGTCTTATGTTTGCTTCCAAATGGGTTGCATGACAATATCATTTCGAAAGGCTTTCGGGTAGAGTACCTGCTCTGAATTGAAGAACAAGAACTTCAACTTGGTGAAAATGCAGGACACCCCAGGGTACCCAGCTCCCTCCTTGTTGCTCCCTTACACACAAGGGTACCTGCCCACCAGCAGCATGAATCTGCAGCCATTCAGGCACAATGCCCCAAGGGTCATCCATTGGGGCCCTTTGCTCATAACATCCCTTCTAACTGGAAGACCCTCTCCCTCAACTCTATGAGCCAAACTCCAACTCGCCCTTCCAAGCCAAACCAAATGCTGCCTCTGCCATGATGCTTCCCAGGCACAACTCATCACTCTCATCTTTGGGCCCACATGGCCCCCTGGGGCTACCTCTTTTATGGTATGGGGTGGTGGGCTGGAATGACCTAGTTTCCAACCCCAGACCCATCAGTGCCCAAGGCAACCTCCATTTTCTTTCCTGGAAAAAGGGATTCCAACACCCACCTCAGTGCACTGTTGGAAGTTGCCCGTGAAATAATATCTGCAGCCCACTCTGCACACAATGGGGCCCCCAGAGCTCAAGAAATGTTACTAGTTATGGTCATCTTCAGTGTCCCTGCAAAGTAGGGGGGTGGAATGGTTAAGAATGTGGACTTGAGAACCAGACACATGTAGGTTCCAGGCCTGGTTCAGTCACTTCCTAACTATGTGACCTTGGGCCAGTAAGTTGCTCTCTGAGGCCCACTTTTGTCATCTGCATAATGAAGTCATCACAGTTTTCCCAGCCCACCCCCTCACAGAACCTGTGGGCAAGTTCTGTGGATGGATGGATGTAATGCAAACCGCTCAGCACCGGGCCCATGGCAGCAGAATTGCTCATTAGTCTACACAGCCCTACAACCTAGAAAACGCCTTTCAGAGCACAAAATTCGACTTATCTTCACATCTCTCGCTGCCTAGCCTAACCCAGAACCTCTGCAGCTGGCAGGCCTACAATAAATCATTGTTGAATTGAATGGAAAACCCAAACCAGATGTGCCGCCTCCTCTGTCAAGTGAAGCTTTCAAGCTGGTGGGCTGGGCCTGGCGGCCCTCGGCTCCCCCTCCCTAGAGCTGAGCGCCTGCCATTGTCTAGGCAAGCAGCAGCCAGCAGGGGGAGGGAGAGGTGGGCCGGCTGAGTGGAGTAGGGAAGCCCACTGTGTCTGCTCCAAGTGGCCTCAAGCTAATCGCCTTTGAGGGGCACCATCCTGAAGTCTCTGTTGAATGAATAGGAGTGATACAACGAAAGCCCTTCACCCACCCAGCGCCTAGCTTCGGAGGAAGCCTGTCTCTCCCCACACATTGAAAATGAGAAGTGCGGTAAATGAAGGGGGTCAGGAGAAAGCTCCCTTCTTCTTCAGCAGGGATGTGATACCGAGCTTCAGAGAGGCCCAGCTCCGAAATCATGAGACCAGGAGTCAACGCCAAGTGTAGCTGGCTCCACAGGTAAGCTCTGACTATTCAGAAACCCTGTCTGTAGGGTAGGCTTGCTATAGAGGGACAGAAGTAAGGATTTACCATCCCCACCCCACAAGACCCCTGGGAGTAGAAACAGGTGCTTTACTGGGGGAAACACTCCCAAAAGTTTTAATATGTTTTAAAACTACAAAAAGAGGCCCGTGGTTTTAGTTTTTCAGCCAGAGCTGTGTAGACAGGGCATAGGGTATAGTACGCTATCCAGTACAAGGTCAAGGTTAAGACCCAGACATCAGAAAATGGCTGCCTGGATTATAACTCTGGCTCTGTCACATGCTAGCTTGCCTGATCCCTAGCAAGTGACTTAACCTCCCTAGGCCTCTGTGATCTCATCTGTCACTTGGTATTAGTAATGTCAGCCTCTCACAGGATTGTCTATAGGATTAAATGAACTAATGTTTATAAAGCACTTGCCATATGCCTGGCACAGGGCAAACACTGAACTGTCTGTTAAATAAAAATAAATATATATACCTCCGTTCCTCTGGAGCCAGACTAGCTTAGAGACAGTATTGCTGCATGGTTAGAGCCGGCTGGCAGAGCCAGCTGAGCTGGCTTTGAATCCTGGTCTCATGATTTTGGAGTGAGCTTCTCCGAACCTCAGCCTTAGCATATCTGACATGGGGCAATACCAGCCCCTTCCCTGAAGCCTGTTGTGACTTTTAAATGAGATATTGCCAAAGACCTGAATACAATGCCCAACATGACAGAGAAAGTAACCGGCCCAGTAAAAGCAGAATCTTCAACACCTGAATCTTGGAGAGCAACTGCTTCTCATTTTTTTGTTTTGTTTTGTTTTGTTTTTTCTCAGTTAAGACATGATATGTAGTTTTGGAAATCCTGCCACAGTAAAGGAACAATTTCAGCTTTTTGCCAGTGAAATTCCTAAACATCTTATCTTCGAGCCAGAAAAGTGAAACATTTTGGTCATTTCTGAAGCAACCAAGCATGGGCAATCAGTCTCTCTGCTCAGCAAACTCGAGTTTCCCAAGCAGCTGAAGTCACTTCATAGGACAAAATCGAAGGAATGAGTGTTTTACTGCAAACAAAAGTCATCTTTGTTTGCTGCCTAGCTGTGGGAGAAAAAAAAAAAAAAACCACCTCAACCCAGGAGCTTGGAAAATTCTTGAAAGTTCTCATTTTATTCCAGCAAATTCAACAGAATTGGCAAGACTCCTGGCCATGTGAACCTGAGTCAGAATGAGTCGCCTCTACCCTCTTACCTCCCCAGAGCACCCAGAACCCAGGAGAGTATGCTGGGCATCAATACATATTGATTGTTGATTCTTCCATGACAGTCCCAGATTCCATTTCCACAAGGTCCGCTGCTTTACCAAAGCACTCAGAAAACAGTACTAAAGAGCATTTTGAAAATAGGAGGACAAAAAAGCATCCATCAACTCACCACTCTAACACAACTCTTAATTTTGTGTGGAAAGTTCTCTCCCAGGCTTTATCCACGTGCAGACATATTTTTACAGCACTGTAGTCATAGGGAAAAACTGCAACAGCTTCAGCCAAGAACCAGATACCACACAGCTCATGTCACTAAAGTTTCCAAGAGAAGGCTTTTTCCTCCCTCATTCACTCCATTCATGCAGTAAAGTCAGTCAGTCAGTCAGTCAACAAACATAGATTTAGCCAGGATCTTGTACTATGCCCTGGGAGTGCTGAGATGAAAAAGGCACAGTACTCACCTTCAAGTAGCTTCCAGTTTAGTTGGCGGGGGGGACAAGACAAGTTAGCAGAAAATTATAGGATGTGGGGATCAATGCAAAAATGGTATGAAAGCATGGAAGAGGAGCATTTAAGAGGAACAGAAAAGGGATACAGAGGATGGAGGAGAACAGGCAGAAAAAGGCATGGAGCCCGTCAGGGAAAAGCAAGGTGTCACAAGGGAGCCAAAACTAGTTCCATGTGGCTGGATCCTGGGCCAGTAGCAGAGGATATGATGAGAAAGGAAAGTGGGGACCAAATCATCAAAATTAAAGGTTTCTTTTTCATTTTGAAGGACTTAAAGCAAGATTCAGAAGGATTTAAAGCAAGATCATGGCACAGTCAGCCATACATTTTAGGGAGACGGCTGAAGCAACAGAATAGCAGGTAGATTGGAGGGCATGAGATAGTTAACAGGGAGACCACTTAGCAGCCTATCAAAGTAATCTGTCAAGATAAGGAAGGTCTAAACTAATGAGCTGGCCTTTCCATCTAAACCATGTTACCTTAGCAAGTGCCTAAACCTCTCTGTGCCTCTGTAAAGCAAGACTCACCATGGCCTCTCCTTTGTGGAGGTGCAGGAAAGATTAAATGAGATACTGCATGCAAAGCCCCTGGCCCAGGGGCTGGCACCCAGAAGCATTCAATCCACATTACTTCCCCTTCCCCTCCCCCCTTTTCCTCCACCTCACCCTTCTTTAAAGGCTGGATCTGTATGGAACATGGAAGTGGCCGAGGCGGGACTGTGACCCAGACAGTCTGACTCCAGAGGGCAGTGGAGAAAGTTTGAAAATACTGTTGTCAGGACAGTTAGTTAGAAGGATTGTTTAGCTGACTCAAGGGTCCCGCTGAGGTTGGAAACTGACTTTCTAGTGAGACTAATCAGCAAAGTGATGGGATATTCTCCAGCAGTGTTCCTCCATCTGGGGGTTAGCACAAAGGAGACTGTCAGTTAAATTTGTCCAGACTTGGGATTTTTGCCTCACAGATGTAGTAGCAAGGGAGTTGGGGATCTAGGCGAGATTCTGAAGTCTGCATTTGTTGAGTTAGGCAAACAGACATAGCTTCAAATCCCATCTCTTCCCCCAACTACCTGAGGGACTTTGAATAAGTCACTTAACCTCTCTGAGCCCCAGTTATCTCATAAAAAATGACAGCAATACCTGCCTCTTAAAGTTATTGTGAGGATGACATGAGACTATGGAAATGATGCTGTAAGATGCTTAGTATGTGCCTGGCACACACATATTCATTGTTAGGCTTATCATCGTCATCATCACCATTTTTGAGGATGGAGAGGGAAGGAAGGAAGATGGGAGGGGATGATGGAGTGGGAGAATGGATGGAGGGGGCTCACAAGCTTGGGGATCCTCCGGAGGTTAAAAGAGGAGTTTTGAGGTCAGCCAGCAGGCTGTGGATGGTGGGGGGCTCTGACTGATGAGGCAGTATGGTAAGGCTAGGAGGGGGTGTGTCCAGCACATGGATCATGGATGGCGAACTCACCCAGAATGATGTCAGGACTTGGGGTGGAGAAGAAGACAGGGAGCCAGATGTTGAACTCTTCCTTGAATGTGGGGATGGGGGTTGACCAAAAAGAAGAGTCGACGAGGAGAGGAGAGAAGAGGGTGCTGTAGCCAGATGGCATGGGAAGGAGGAGTTCTTGGCCGAGGATAGAGGACCAACGGTCTGGAGGCAGACAGGGGAAGCTGGAGCATAGACCCCACCTCCCGGCCCTGGGGTGCCCGTCGTGCGCGAGTGCGGACACGGTCCACTAGAGGGCGCTGCCGCCAAAGCCGTGAACTCCTCCGTGGCGACTCGGGTTTCAGCACTAGCTGGCGGCGAGGTAGAGAGACAACAGTGTTCTGGGAAGAAGTTTATCCAGAGTGGAGAGGGGATTGTTTATCATGGGGCGGGGCTTCCAGATGGCACCCGGAGGAGTGGGAGAGGGCAGTACGCGGGAGATGGATGAGTCAGGGGTGGTGGCGATGGACTCAGAGTAGTCCGGGGATAGTATAGGAGAGGACGCTTGAAGGGCAAGGAAGGCTTACCGCTTGGCCTCTGGCCAAGGACAGGGGGATGTGAGGCCTGGTGGGATTAACTGTCCTCGCAGTTATAAATGGAGATTTTTTTCCCCTTTACATCTTTTGTTTATTATAAAACTAACACGTGCTTGTTGAAACAACTCTAATCATTACTAAGGTGAAAAGCTACCTCCCCCATCCTGTTCCCCAGAAGCAAGGACTGTTGATTGTCTCTCATTCCAGCTTTGTTGTCCTATGTATGGCATACAATACCTTCAACAAAAATCATGCCCTACTGTACTTACTCTGCAACGTGCTTTGGCACAATCCTGTGTTGGAGACATCGTTTGACTATTACTGTACAAAGAGCAATAGGAAGAGAAATGGGTAGCAGCTATTAGATGCTCTGTGCCAGATACTATCTAGGTTTTGTTTTGTTTTGGTTTTGGTTTTAGTGGTACTGGGTTTGAACCTAGTGCCTCACACAGGCTTTGCAAGCACTCTACCTCTGAGCTGCACCTGCAGCCTAATTTTTACCTTTGCTTTTGAGACTTTTGAGTCTCACTAGGTTATGCAGGCTGCCCCTGGCCTCCAATTTGTGATCCTCCTGCCTCCCTCTCCCAAGTCACTTGGATTATAGGTATAATCCACTGTGCCTGGTCCATGTCTAAGCATTTCATATGCATTATCTCATTTACTCCTCACAACTTCATAAAGGAGATTTTAT
Source organism: Pedetes capensis (assembly GCA_007922755.1). Taxonomy (NCBI): domain Eukaryota; kingdom Metazoa; phylum Chordata; class Mammalia; order Rodentia; family Pedetidae; genus Pedetes; species Pedetes capensis. The sequence continues at coordinate 72,173 of VMDO01005539.1, read as the reverse complement.
TAGTTTTCCCATTTTACAGATGAGAAAATCAAGGCACATTTAGAAAGTTGATCACGTCTACTTAGCTCATAAGGGCTAGAGGAGAATGTCAAACCAAGGTAATTTGACAACAGAGCCCAAATTCTTAATCATGATCATAGTAAAGCTTAGTGTGACATCATTTGGATGTACTATAAATGATTTAACCAGACCTTCACTGGACTCACTTAGGTTATTTGTAATTTGTTGCTGTTTACAAGCAATGTTTAAATGAGCACCCTTTTACGTTCAGCATTTCAAAAGGAAAAACTAAGAAAGGACTTGCTGAGTCAAATGACATTTGCAGTTGCTGTCCAGATGTCATTGCTCATGCCTGTTTTTACCACATCCTCATAAACCCTAGATTTTTTGCAACCTTTTAAGTTTTTGCCTGAGAGGTGAAAATGGCATCACAATCGTCTCAATATGGTTTAAATTTGTATTTCTTAATTATTCCTGTTTTATGCACCTTTTTACATGACATAACCCTTTTGTGCTTCTTCCATGAATTGCTTGAGCATTTCTCTACTGGATTATTTATCATCTTCTCACTGCTCTATAGAAGCTCACTTATTTATTCTTTCAATAAATACTTTCTGACCACCTAGTATGTACCAGGCACTGTCCTAGCACTAAGAATACAGTCGTGAATAAGCAAAGCCTTGACATTCATGAAGCTGACATGAAAATAGAGGAAATAGATAATAAATGAACAAATAGCTACGTAATGGAGTTCTCAACATAATGAATATGAATAATACAGATGGTCCCTGACTTACAAGGGCTCGACTATGATGTTAAACTTTGCCATAGTAGGAAAGCAATACGCATTCAGTAATAGAAACCTAGAAATCATATTTCAAATTTTTAATTTGAATCTTTTCCTGAGGTAATGGTGGGCAGTCTGATACTCTGTCATGATGCTGGGCAGTAGCAGCGAGTCACAGTTCCCAGGCAGCCATATGATCACGAGGGGAAACAATTGCTACTCTACAGTGTGCTGTGTTGCTAAGCAATGATGCTCCGTATGTTAGGTGTATCCAGTGCCTTTTCTCTCTCTCACTTGCTCGCTCGCTCGCTTGCTCTCTTTCTTTTTCAGTACTGGGGGTTGAACACAGAACCTCTATGCATGCCAGATAAGCACTCTACCACTGAACTGCACCCCTACCCCTTTTTAATTTTTTTTATCTTGAGTCAGAGTCTCCTTTTTTCTTTTTTATCTTGGGTCAGAGTCTCTCTAAGTTATATAGGGTGTCTCTTGCCTCAAACTCGCAATCCTCCTGCCTTCACCTCCTAAGGCTCCGAGATTACAGGCTTGCACCATTGCGTCCAATCAAATGCATTTTCAATTTGTGACATTTTAAACTTGCCATGGGCTTAGGAGGATGTGACCCCATCATAAGTCAAGGAACTTCAGCAAATCTTTGTCTACCATCCATGTTGTGATTTTACCCTGTTTTTTCCTTTGTCTTTTAACTTTGCACAAGATATATTTTGCTATACCAAAGTTGTTGAATTTTTTGTGTTTTCCCAGTGTAATTTTATTACTATTAAATTCTCTTATGCCTCAATCTCTATTCTTATTTCAAATTTATTTCTTCCTATGTTATTACTAATATCATCATCATCATTTTTATGATTATTGGCCATTCCCTTTAAATATGCATTTTACGATGTGGAATTTTTGCATAGTCAAATCTCATTCTCTTTTTTATAGCTTCTAGAGTTTTTTCCTTGCAAGGGCTCCCTACCTCAGTATTTAAAAAAATATTCCTCCTGTGCTTTCTTCTACTTTTAAAATAATTTCTCTTTTTAACATATAAGCCTTTGATGTGGCTGGAATATATTTTAAAACAAGGAGTAAGATGGAGATTCAGCTTCGTTTTTCTGACAGCAGGCGGTTGTCATAGTAAATGTCACTATGTAGGAAATGATGCATCCTCTTCCACGGAAATGGTGAACCTGAGGCCCAGGGAAAGAAAGAGCCTTTCCCAGAGTCACATGGCAAGTTATTAGTGACAGAACTGCTCCTAGATCCTGGGGTTGCTGGCTCCAACGGCAGCGATACACAATGGACTTGTCCCAGCTCCATTCCTCTGTGCATTTAAACTGCCCTCCCTGGCCCCCACCAGAATTCACTGTCTGCAGCCACAGCACCTTCTTCATCCAATAGCCCCCTGACCTCTCTTTCAAGGATAGGACAGTAGTGACCCATGGCAACTCTGCTGCTTGCAAATAGGCAGACGTCTGCTGATCTCTGCTGAAATACCTCACATTGAGGCAGCTTTGGCCACAGCAGGCTGGGGGCAGAGAGCAGATAGAGTTGTCATTTAGGAACCACAATAGGAAGTGGCTATTCTAAATAAAGAAATTTGGCCTTGTTTTCATTCAGTGGTTGACAGAGCAGCTGCCAGGCCAGGAGGCTTCCAGAGGGGCTGCCTGGAATTATGCCAAAGCGATAAGCTGGTGGCTGGAAGGCTTCAGAGACTTGCCCCAAGGCCCCATCTAGAACAGACCTAGAATCCAAAAGGTTATCTTGAAAGAGCAGGTACTTGTGCCACCTCCAATGCACCTTGGTGGATGGTCTATTTCATTTGGTATTTCCCAGGCAGGGTTTCCCCTATAGCTCCACATTTCCCAAGACTGTGGACATTTTCACACTCCCAGGGGACAAGCACCCAGGACAATGTCTCCAGGGAAAAAGGAAATTGAAATGGAAGTTGAAGTCATTCAGGCTACTTGAGACAACATTTTTAAGCTCATATTTTCCCTCAGTTACGAGGAGATTTTTGGTCAATGTTAAAACAAAATAGATATATAATTGCCTCCATTATTTCACTTGGCATTTCATGGAAAGACATAGCCAAAAATACTGGCAAGTTCTTCTTGTCCTGGTAACCCCAGTGGATATTTTACTGCTTCTCTCCCAAAACCTGAAGCAAATTTACTGCTTATAATTAGGTGAAACAACCTTTAGCATCCCCTCTGGCCCACACCTGCAGGCAGAGTGGGCAACAGCTTCTGCAGTGAAATTGACAGTCTGTCTTCCCCCACTAATGATGTCACACAGACTCACCAACAATACCATGGAAATAGACCTGGGTTCTAGTTCCAGGAAAGGATATGCACATGATGGATGGGATGGGGGGTAGGGGAGCAAAAACCAGCAGCCGTGACAACAGAAAACTGAGGGACCAGATCTGCCTGAAGACCAAGGCAGTCTAAGATTCTACTGGAGTCACAGAAGGTATAGCAACATTATAAGGACAATACCTGAGGCTTCTTTTCCTTGAAATCCTCTCTGTCCTAGCCCAAACAGAACAATGCAAAGAGATACAGCCAAGCTAGAAAACAGCCTTCCTTTTACTTAGCAAGATCTCCTAGGGCTCCTAGGATTTGATATCAGGAAGGGAGGGTTGGAACACATGTCTCTCCACCACTGGGACCATCTGAGCTCAGTCCCTTGATCCCAGCATACCTTAATACAAGAGGATACTGTAAGAAGCTCTGCACTTTGACATCAGGACACCTTAGCATTTGGGAAAGCTCTGAACTAGGACCTTTCTTCTGATAACTGAAATCCTACCCTCTTTTGGTGATCAAGAGCCCCCATCTCCTGCCAGTTGTCTAAGCCCCCCAGTACAACAACCTAGATGCCTGACTCCAGCTCCATACTTGAGTCCACATTCATTATTCATCATTCTTTTGCCCACTATTTACTATGCACCTCCTCCAGCCCAGCACTCAGTTAATTAGGCCAAATGGAAGCAAAGCAGACATGGTCCTGGGCCCACCAATCTAACAGGCTAGCATGGTAGTTTTCAGTATTATCAGACTCACTATCCCTTTCTTTAATAAGTCTTTTTTTTGTTTCACTCCTTTATTATCCTGAAATTAAATTCATAGATATTATAACCTACACACAGAGATAAATTTTAAAAGATAAATGTCCTGCCACATGAAAGAAGAAATGAAAGTAATCCATAATAAAATATCATGTATTTAACTATGTAAATGCTTACACAGAACTACACAGAGACCAAATGAAGTAGATAGAGGAGTGTGTGTTTACACTGAATCCCCATGAATGGAACAGCTGCAGACATAAACTGATAGAGGGGTGTTGTCTTAACTACTCTAATTTGAAAAGCAGCATCACAATTGTTGACATGATTTTCTAAAATGGTGGATGGCTCTGAGTAAACCTCTGGGGGAAAAATTCAATCTTCCTTCTCTTTACACAATAGTTACATTAGATCAATGGCCCCTTACCCCCATGTGTGTAGGGAATAGCAAAACCTTTTGTGCTTATATGTCAAATATTTGAGGTATAAGCTCAGATGAGTATAAATAGAATTTTTACTTCCATTATAGTCCAGCAGAACATTCAAAAATCATGTGAAATGCTGAACTATTCTTTGTTTTGCAAGGCTGTCCTGGGTATTACAAGATGTCTAGCATGCCCGTTTCCTGCACTAAATACCCTCATACCTTTCCCACCAGTCCCCAAGGGGGCAGTATTGTCTCAGTTCAGAGCCACCAGTCTAGTCATTCAGTTTCTGTACAACTGGGGCTTCGCCAGCTTGGGTTCTGGACTCCCTGCCTGGAGTCCCATCCTTGCTACCAATGTCTGATGAGACTCCTAAGCCTCACCCACTCCTGATCAGTTTAGCTAGGCTGAGCAGGAATTCTGCTTCCACCAAAGCCAGCTGCCTGTCTGGGTGAGTGCCCCACTGAACTCAACTCCTGCAGTTGAATCTCCTGATCCATCCCAAGAGATACATCTCCTTGTAGATGCCAACCCTTCCACTCTGTACACAAGCTACCTCCACGACCACTGCCCACAGAGCCTGGACTGTTGATAATCAGTAGAACAAATCCAACTACTACAAGGTTTGAACTTGCACCTCACCAGATCCCTGGGGTTCTTTGACTGTAACTAGATTTCCTTGTTGTTGTTGTTGGATGCCGTTGAGTCTGGTCCAACTCATAGCAACCCTATGTATGACAGAATGAAACACTCCCCGGCACTGTGCCATGCTGGGCACTATTGTCAATGCTTCTCTGCTATTCATAGGGTTTTCAATGGCAGATTGTTTAAAGAGTGGGTTGCCAGGTCCTTCTCCTTCACCTGTAGCACCTGGTGTTCCCAGTTGGTCTCCCATATAAGGACTAACCAGACTGACTCTGCTTAGCTTCCTAGATCAAGCAGGATCGGATGCCAGAGTACTATGGATAAAAACAGATTTCCTTAGGATACTGAAAGGGAAAGAATTCTCTTCTCCAAATAAGAAGGAAAAGAAAGCCCTTGACACTTTCTTCTACCATCCCTCAACATTTTTCTTAGTAGCACCTCGCCAGAGGGTCCCAAACCATTTGAGAAGCTGCCCCAGCTCTTTACAGAACACTATAGCCAGGAGTATGTGCCCTGGAGTCAGACAGGTGGGGTTCAATTCTGGGGTCTACCTTATACTGTTTAATGTCTTTAGGAAGTTCATTTAGACTCTTTGAGCCACAGTTTGCCCATCCAGAAAGTGGTGATAGTAATGAACACCAGTAAGATGTATATCATGGTGCCTGGAGCATCGTCATCCCCCCATACATCCTTGTTACTCTTATGATTCTTATGGCAATCACAAGGTATGTGCTGAACACTGGCTGGCTTGACGTGCTCCATCTGGCATATTTTCATTTTATCTTCTAGACCAAGGCAGAGGATTTTGTGAGGCTGGCCAGAGTAGGTCTACATCCTGTGTTGAAGTTCCATGCAATGAGAATTACCAATCTGGTACAATCTTTGGGACTCTCTTCACCCAGCTGTCAATAATAGATTTTCATTTTTACCTATCCTGTTTCATCCCACAAAGAAAATCAGAAATGTAGTCACTGAACAGAGCAGGATTAGGGCACAGAATTAACTAGAAGCTATCTTTAAATAGGGCCCTAACTTCCCTATAAAATTCAAGAATTATCTCAAGAGGTGGCTGGAGAAGTTGGCTGCATTGTTAATCACCTAAAGCAGTGTCTGTACAATGCCAGAGGTTTTGGAGGAAAAGGAGAAAACAACATCAATCATCCAGGTGCCAAAGAGAGCATTCAGCTCCTGTGCAGAGACAATATTAAAAAGTCCTCTCAGTGCAGGCAGCTAGATTAAGGCAACAGACATCTTTAAGTTTCTAACCTGTTTGCTTAGCAAGAAGAAAGTGTCTTGAGCAACCCAGAAACAATTGAATCGAACAGCCACACATTCATCAATTAGTCAATGTTTATGGAGTATGTACTTTGTGCCTGACTTGATGAGGGCTATAGAAAGCACAAGAATCTAAGATTGTCTCAAACCTTCCCTTGAAGAACTTGCTATACAATGTGAGAGTGGCTGTAGGGGGAGAACAAATCCGTATACAAAGCAATTGAAAGCCTTTGGGCAAGGGCTTTCAGAGCAGGCTAACACCCTTTTAGTTGCTATAATTACAGTCTCATAAAATCAAGCAGAGCAGATGTTCTGCTATTTGGTAGAAGAAAAAGTACAGTCAAACTTATGAATGTGGCTGTTTGACTTTACAAGGACTTCCATGGGGTGGTGCAGAACCAGTTTTCGGTGTCAGGCAGATTAAGGGTTAAGTTCTAGCTCTGCCATTTCCTAGCCAGCTAACATTACCCAAGTTGCTTGGCTTCTCTGGGCCAGTTTCCCCTGTGGAAACATGGGTAATAACAATACTTTCCTTGAAGGACTGTAATGAGGATTAAAAGACATGCCTCATGTAAGGAACTTAGCATGGAGCCTACCACAAGTTAATGTTTCCCAAACGGGTAGCTTACTACAATCACCAAAAGACCGAAAATGACCATCATTAGAATTGACCAAAGACATCTAGAAACTCTGCAATTTCCAACCTTTCCTATTAGCAATAGGGGCACCTTTCCCTCTACTGTGTGGGCCTGGTAAGGTGTGGAGGTCCAGAAAATGAGCCTACCATGATTCCATACCCCTCGCCCAAGGTTAAGCTGGCTTTTATGCTACCACCTACTTGCCCTTTCACCACCATGGACTCTCTCTGGTAGCTCTTGCTCAACAATTTCAATATTCGTCTCTTTATAAGCTCCCTTTGCAATCTGGCATCCTACATCTTCTTCCCAGAGGGATAACAGTACAAGAAAGGATAAAAAAAATTGTAATGTGACCTTTTCAAAACGAATGACCTGTATGCAAAAACCCAACAGCACCCTCAGAAAATTCATGTACACAAAACCCCACAAAAGGCTCTGAGCCACAGTTGAGAGAAGCAGCAAGCACACCTGAATAGATTTTTCTAATGTAACTGGCAAAAGTTGATCTCGGAATGCCCATCACAGTATGGGTGTCATTCCCACCCCAAAAGGAAACACTTTGGGCTATTATGAGAAATAATAATGGCAGGTCCAACAGAATGCAGATGACAGAATTTGCTTCCTAAAATGCTACCATGTGTAATTTGTTGTTTCCTAGACATTAATACAATCCATTTTGCCTCTGAGTTGAATGTTTTTACTTATGCCAAGAAAAATCGTGAGTTACAGGAAGTCTAACAGGCTTAATTAGTGAGGAGTTTAACTTAATCCAGTGGTTTTGCAACAACCCTGACAGAGTCAGCCTCACTCCCTGCGCTTAATGGGAAGTAAGTGGTCAGAAATGGCCTTTAACAACCTTATTAGAGAAAAGGTGCATGATGTGCACAAACAAGGCTGGTTCTCCTGAGGTAAAAATAACAGGCTGAGGTACTGTAATTATCCACAGTGTTTTTTGCATGCAGGATCCTATTGTATGTGTTACCTGTTGCTTTCAACTTTCTGTAATTACAGTTTCTTATGATCAGACAGCGCAGTTTTCCCTTCCTATTACCAACCAGCATGCTCAGGAGAAAGTCATTCATGGCTCCTCAGGTTTGCCCTGTAAGTGTATTTTAAAAGGCAAAGCTTCTTAGCCCAGCCAAATGAAACTGATTGGAAAAGCACCATAGAAACGAGAGGCCTATTATGTGTAATAGCCTCACTCTTTGCAGCCCTATTCTAAGCACTAGGCCCCAATTTCGAAAGGAAAGAACCTATAAAGGCTTCAGAAGACAGCAATGAGAACGATTAAGGGATTGGAAAAGAGGATCTAGGGGAAAAGGTTAAAGGTATTAGGATTATAAGGACGATTTAGCCCCAAGAGGACAAAAAATGAAGAAGGCTCACCAGCTGTTCTTCCTCACACAGACTAAATGAATAGCAGCACTACAACATGGTAGGTTTGGTGTAAGAAAGAACTTCATGACAAGTCTCCTTAATCACTGAAGACCATTCATTCTTCATCTCCAAAGCATTGCTTGAGCCCAGCCCACATGTTGGACTGCATGCTGGGCCCTGGAGACATTTACAGGGTAAGGAGGGGGACATGACAAACCAATCATTACAATAGGATGTGTGCTCTGATAGAAGGAACTCAAAATGCTTCAGTTTGTTAAAAGGTGAGAGGACGGATATGGCATGTATTATACGTATATCATCCCCAGTGGGGTGTGACACAGCACCCAGTCATCAAGCACGTCAATATTTCTGGAGCAAAAACACATGAATATTCACCAAGGGTGTGATAAATAAAGACTATAAATAGCCCCACACCAACTGGAGTTGGGTTGCTAAATGAGCTTGCTACAAACTTACACAGGCTCTCAGTTTTTCAAGCTTTTGGGGAACGGGGATGATAGATACCAGGCTGAGGGCCTGTGTGAAGGGAGTCTGGCCCATCACCAGGGGCTGGGAATGACAAGGAGCTTTGGGCTGTGGTCAGTACAATGGGCATGTCTTGTGTACGTGTGTTTGTGCGCACATATGTGTATGTGTGTAAAGCAGTGAGAACCCCCTCATTATTCCTCAAATTAAGTCCACTGTCAGGACCTATATATAAAATGGCCCCTGAAAACATGGCTCAAATAGTTGGGGCCTTTATTGACCAAGTGGTCAATAAATAACCGATCATTATAATGATTTCAAATGTTCACTCTTGTAGTCCCTAGGAGCCTACATCTGTACCACTGTGGCATCTGATCCCGTCAGATCTCAGAAGCTAAGCAGGGTCAAGCCTAGTTAGTACTTGGATGGGAGACCACCTGGGGACACCAGGTGCTGTAGTCTTGAGAGAAGGACCCGGTAACCCACTCCCAAAAATCAATCTGCCACTGAAAACCCTATGAATAGCAGAGAAGCACTGACAATAGTGTTTCACCTGTTGTACATAGGGTTGCTATGAGTCAGACACCAAATCCAAGGCACCTAACAACAACAACAATCCCTATGAACATGCCCATGAAATTTTGAGAGTGAACACCTTCCTGTGGCATTTGCAAAGTGTGGCAGTATCACTGTATGTTGAAAGGGTCATGTCTCTGGCCTTCCTTTTAGGTTGTCCTCTGTGAAGAGCTGGGGCAGAGAGAGACTGGCCTGCTTCCTCTCCTGCATGGAAAGACCGCAGGGGATGGCAGGGCCTGGCGGAGATAAGGAAAGTTCAAAAGCCTCCTGGGAGGGATACCTGAGCTGCTGGTTATCTGGCAGGAGGAACAACTTATTCTCCTCTACCACCCAGGAAGTTCCCATTGAGTGGGAACACGCAGTGACCCCTGCTGGGCCCTCAGAAGTTATTTGCTTCCTGAAGGACAAGGGAAGCCCTTGAGTCCATTCTTCTGTTCCCAGTAAGAAAAAGGAGACCCCCACGAAGGGTCATCTTCTTCTACCAACTCCCAACCATCGCCTATGCCTAAGCTCAAAGAAACGAAAACTACCATGTGCTCATCTATAGATGCCTCCAAAAGCTGTCCCGCTCCCCAGCCTGGTCCTTCTCTTGTCCCTCCAGGAATCTAAGCCCGCATCATTTCAGGATGAGCTCAGCCCACTGCCACACCCTCTGAGGCCTGACTTCCCAAGCTTGGTGATTCCAAAGCACACATCTATTGCAACACACAGGGCCCACCCTAGGCAACATTGAGCTGGGGACACAGCCTTCAGCCTGCTGATTTCCTACACCCCATAACCCCACCCATGCTTGTCCAGCCTTCCTCTTCCTTGGGAAGTGAGCTCCCTGGAACATTTCCCTCTCACCTCCCTGTTAGGAAAGGCTCTGATAAAGGAATTTGCACTGAGATATAAATAATAGCCCTGCCTAGCAGAGGCACTCCTTCCAGACTATCTCTTGCAATTTGATTCAAATGAATTGTACATTGATGATGGGGTTTCTGGTAGTACTCATAGGCAAAAAAGGTGTTCAAGCTTTCTCAGTGCCCATGAGATTATGATGTAGGGCCACCAAGTCAGCTCTGGCCTTGATCTAAGATATACTGTGGCAACACTCCTCAGAGAAGTGGACTTTGCTTTTTGAATTCAAGTCAGTTCATGCAGCCAGACACTAGGGGAGAATATCTGGAATAGGGATTGATCTGGAAATTCTGGGATGTATGATGCCAACCAAGGTTGAGTGTGATGGAATGAGGAGTTGGAAAAGAAAGGGAAGACTTTGAAAAAAGATTTGGTAGTGAGAAGAGGAAAAGTGCTGGGTGTAGTGGTGCAGGCCTATAATCCCAGCAACTCTACTCGAAAGTTGCAAGTTCAAAGCCAGAGGCACCCTGTGTAATTTCATGAGACTCTGTCTCAAAGATAAGAGTAAAAAATGGAGTGGGGCTACAGCCCAGTGGTACATCACTTACAAAGCATGAATTAAACCCTGAGTTCAACCCCTCACTACCACCAAAAGAAAAAAAAATGGGGAGAAATGAAGTGAGGAAAGAAGCACTAGGAGAGAAGAATGTGGATGTGACAATATGCCTCCCACAGGAACAGTCTGCTCCCAGGTTAGAGATTGCTTTTCAGGAAGGCACCAGGGATTAGAAATGTGTGCTCTGGAAAGGGTTAGGTTAAGGTGGTTTACCTTCAAAAAGTACAGCTCAGAGTTCAGCAAAGAAGTCTAATTTGTTTCTGGGTCTTAGCAGAATTCAGAAGGAGAGGTTCCCAGAAGACAGGCTGCCTGTTGGACCCTAGCAGAGACTACTGTAAGGTGTGGGGGCAGGGTGGAACTATGGCACCTGAGGTATACTGGCAGTCTGAAGACATCAAAGAGAAACTTAATTTGCTTCACTATTTTGCCCATAGCTGACCCTGCCTTCCATATACACAAGTGAGAGAAGTACCCGGGAGCTAAGTCAGGCACCAGAAACAGTCTCATTTAAAATCCTGACTTTGTGACCTACAAACTCTGTGTCTTTGGACAAGTCATTGCTCTGAATTTTCCATTTACTTATCTGTAAAATGCAGATAGAATAAAAACATCTGCTTCAGACATGAAATCTTATGTGTGTACGTGCACACGTGTGCACATGTGTGTGTATGTATGTAAAGTATTCAGTGTTAGGAGCTAGAGAGATATATTAACAGGCAAAATAGAGGGAAAGGGGATTAAAAATGAGTCCAGCATTCAGCCATACAGAATGAAGCCATGTAGGTGACAAATCTCCAAGGACATTGTTCTAATGGACCCCACACCCTAATCCAAGATGAATGGCTGCCTGGGTAGAAACAAAGCAGACAATTCCAAGACATTTGTCTATGGGCCCCCTCTTTTGAAATATGTCAGACAAGTCCATTGAGCCATTTTACAAAACAAAGACCCTAGTCCCCACACCTCTCAACCATAAAAGTTTACTAAACAAGGGACTTTCCCAAGGGGAATTTGGGTTCTCTCATCAAGGCTCACATCACACTAGGCACCCAGGGCTGATGTCACACTGGGTGTGCCCTCGTTTGAACAAAACTAAAGGGAACATGTGCTCTTTCTTTCTTTTCTCTTCCCTCCTTGCTCTTTGCTCTTCTCTTCTCCTCTCTCCACTCCACTGGCTTTGTGTGTACCTCCCCTCTCTCATGTGGTGACTGCACATGGGCCACCCCTTCTCTTGGGCCCAC